>JAPMUY010004208.1:55000-132500 GCA_026901105.3 Galaxias olidus
CTCTCTTTGTCTCTGTCTCTTTCTCTCTGTCTCTCTCTCTCTCTCTCTCTCTCTCTCTCTCTCTCTCTGTCTCTCTCCCTCTCTCTCTCTCTCTCTCTCTCTCTCTCTCTCTCTCTCTCTCTCTCTCTCTCTCTGTCTGTTTCTCTACACACACTCACACACACGCACACACACACTCAGCTCGTCTCTGCCGTGGCCTTGTTTATTTAAACCGGCCACGTTATTAATTCAGCGGCGCCGGAGAAAGGACGTTTGATTCGATCGGGCTGTGACGCAGGTCGCTCCGTCTGGCTCTCACACTCTCGGTGTCGCCTCGCCCAGGAATAGGTGTGATGAAATGTCCTGTCACGACTGACTGGAGGATTATCCTCTCCTTTTTTTAGAAACATCCCATTTCAAATACAAACTGTTTAGCGATGTTGGGTGTAATCTGTAATTATATCATGTTTATCTGCCTTGCGTCTTTTGCTAACATGGTGTGCTTTTTTTCTTCCTGTCTCTTGTAGATGATTCCATGTCCGGTCTGTTCAGGAAGCCAATGAGTGACGACGGTGACCTGTACACCTCCCTGATGTCCAATCAGAGCTTCCCATCCATCCAAGGGGCGGGATCCTACCTTTCAAATGACATGAAGACTTCCGGCTCCTCCTCCTCCTCCTCCCACGACCGTGTCTCCGCCCTCGATTCCTACGGCATCTTCGGCGCCTCCGACTCCAAATCCAACAGCAAGTCGCCCTCTGACCTCTGCGACCTGTCCGACGACCTTCCCAAGTCGCTGATGGGCTCCGAGAAGACCGAGGCCTACAACTACATGGACATCAGTCACGGCGGGGACGAGCACCAGAGCCAGGCCCAACGCCAGGGGCCCCTCCACGGCGCGGCTGACATCGGCCCCCCCAAGGCGGGCTCCGGCATGGGGTCGCTGGGCGGCTACATGGACCAGAGAGGCAGGGGGAATGAGGACGACGACGAGGAGGAAGAGGAGGAGGAGGAAGAGGAGGAGGACAACCACCTGGGCGTGGCGGGCGACTCCCACTCCTTCCCGTATGTGGAAGAGCCCTCCGACGAGGAGATGTCCGACTACCGCTCCTACAGGAACCTGGGGGGCACGCCTCAGAGCGCCAGCCCCGTGAAGATCACCCTGACCCAGTCTCAGGCCCAGGTGGAGCTGCAGAGCCAGCCGCCCGCTGGGGGTCCTGCCGGAGGGGCCGTCGTCAACGCCGACCGCGAGAACGTCCTCAGCGTGGGCCAGCAGGGCGTTCCCATGGTGACGCTGTCGGAGCCAGAGGACGAGAGCCCCGCCTCTTCGCCCAACGCCTCTCCTACAGGTAGGAAGGGCTCGGGACAAGGCCGCCACACACACACACACACACACACACACACACACACACACAACAAGCATTGGCGTAAACACACACTGACATAAACACAGCTGCTGCAGCTGGATGCTGTTGTTGTTGGTCAGATGCTTGTGGTAAGGAATGTGTGCATGGTTTTTGTGGTCCAGTCAAATGCAATATGTTCTGAGTTAGAGTGCAGTTTTAATGTTTTCAAAGCTCGATTTGACTTACGTTTGGTATGAGCTCGGTTTGACAATAGGGAAGTGTAATTATTCAATTATAATGACTTCTGCTCAGCACATTTTGAGGTGAAACACCTGCTCTAATACAGCTTAGTTTAGAGGCAGTAGTCCTGTAGCCCGTTTCTGGACCAGGCCCACTGCAGTCTACATAATGTATAGGATGGACCTGGTTTACAGTAAGAGGACTTTGTTAGGCTCGCTCCCCTGTCATAGTCTTATAAGCACCATATATTACGTAAACAGGCGTGTTATTATGAATAGGACAACAGACTGTTTAAATCTGTATTGTTTTGAAAACATTTAGAGGTTTTGGGATAGATGAGGAACACATTGTGAGTCACTTTTCAACATGAGCACAGTCTGTGTGTGTGTGTGTGTGTTTGGTGTGTGTACGGTGTGTGTTTTGTGTGTTCACGGGGTGTGTACGGGGTGTGTACAGTGTTTGTTTGATGTGTGTTTGGTGTGTAGGGGGTGTGTACGGTGTTTGTTTGATGTGTGTTTGGTGTGTGTACGGGGTGTGTTCGGTGTGTGTATGACGTGTGTTTGGTGTGTGTGTGTGTGTGTGTGTTTGGTCTGTGTACGGGGTGTGTACGGGTGTGTTTGGGGTGTGTTAGGTGTGTGTTTGGTGTGTGTGTGTGTGCGTTTGGTGTGTGCTCACGGTGTGTTTGGTGTGTGTACGAGGTGTGTACCGTGTGTGTACAGTGTGTATTTGGTGTTTGTTTTCAGTATAAGAGAGACTCCTCGCTGTGGCTGGCAGCTTCTAGCATGTTTATCTAATATCGGACTGTCAATACAAGCACAAATATGTTGTCCTGCTTCAGTTCTCATTTATGAACAGTCTGTCCTTGGAGTCCAGTGGCGTGTTGTCTTCTTCTGCGTCTTCTCATCCTGTCCTTCCTCTCCATCCTGTCCCGTCTCCCTGTAGAGAAAGTGCCCCCGTCCCGGGACGTGTTCGGAGCCGGCGGGGTGAAGTCCCGCGGCGGCCGGGACCAGGACCACGGGAGCAGCGCCGAGTCCGGCGACTCCGAGATCGAGCTGGTGTCCGAGGAGCCACCGCGCGGGCACAAGCCCCCCGGCCCCCCCAAGACCTCCAGCAACCCCTTCGACCTACCTCCCGCCCCCGCCGCCATCGCCGCCGGCCACAAAGCAGCCCCTCTCAGCCAGCCAATCAACAACAACCCATTCGACAACAGCCCTGCCCCTAAAGGCCTGGGCCAGCCCTCGGCCTATAGCATCCTGAGGGAGGAGAGGGAGGCGGAGCTGGACAGCGAGCTCTTCATCGAGTCGGCGTCCGAGGAGAGTCCCAAGAGAGAGCAGGGAGTGGGCGGGCCCAAAGCAGCGGTCAACGCCCCCTCTCCCCTAGTGCCCGCCCCCAGCCCCCCCGGCCGCACGACCATGCCCTCTGTGGCCGCTGTGGAGCCCCTGGTCAAGCCAGCCAACGACAAGGACAAAAGCCCCCCCGCGGTGAAGGTGGAAGAGGAGCGCCCTGTCAAGCCCAAGCCCCCAATGGCCGCCGTCCCCCCCGAAGTCCGCGCCGAGCGGCCCGCCCTGGACGACGATGACAACGACGACGTGATGAAGATGAGCGGCGGCGAGGGGAAAGGAGACGGGGGCGCGCCCGCTGGGCCTGGCTTCCTCCACCACGGCTTCGACAAGCAGAAAGGTCCGTATTCAATCCATCTTCATCTCCTCCACCCTGCTCCCCTCCTCCTCTCCTCCCCTCCTCGCCTGTGCTCGTGTTTTCGCTTTTTCACTTCATCAGCCGCCGTTCGTGGTGATCCCTCGGTGATTCGTTGATTTCATAACCTCCCTTCTTTCATAATCTGTCCTTGGTGGTTTCGTTTATGGGGGCTGTTGCTGCCTCCTCCTCTCTTTCATGTTTCATCTCATTATAACACAGATCTGGTCCAGAAATAGGCCCTCTACGAGCTGGGGAACAGGTAGTGTTACTGCTTGTTGTGTGTGTTTTTTGAATTATTATTCTTATTATGAATCTAGAGTTGAAGACCTAAAGCATGGCCATGTGTTTACCTGGTTTTAAATCACTAACAGTGTGTTTTTCTATGAAGTGTGCTCTTAAAACAGCAACGTCCTGGGTTTGGGGTGTAGTTTTCATGGTGATCCGACCGTCTCTAGGGCTGTTGTGTTGACCAGGACCGTCGCTAGGGCTGTTGTGTTGACCAGGTCGGGAAGGGAAGGCGTTACCGTGCCTCAGGAGGGTGGAGACTGGCTGGGCTCGTCAGGGAGGATTACGGTCTGCCTCTGGTCTCGCCCTCTGCTTCCCCCTGCTGGTCCAAAGAGGAAGGGCCTGTCTGGGACAAAATCACTAGAAGACAAAGCCCCTGTTTCTTATAGCACCGGAGAGAGGGAGTCAGACACTTCAGAGAATAGTTTAAGCTACTGTTTCTGATGATGCAGAAGAGAGAGTTGGATCCTTAGAATACAGTTTAAGCTACTGTTTCTGATGATGCAGAAGAGAGAGTTGGATCCTTAGAATACAGTTTAAGCTACTGTTTCTGATGATGCAGAAGAGAGAGTTAGATCCTTAGAATACAGTTTAAGCTACTGTTTCTGATGATGCAGAAGAGAGAGTTGGATCCTTAGAATACAGTTTAAGCTGTTTGTGATGGTGCAGAAGAGAGAGTTAGATCCTTAGAATACAGTTTAAGCTGTTTGTGATGGTGCAGAAGAGAGAGTTGGATCCTTAGAATACAGTTTAAGCTGTTTGTGATGGTGCAGAAGAGAGAGTTGGATCCTTAGAATACAGTTTAAGCTGTTTGTGATGGTGCAGAAGAGAGAGTTGGATCCTTAGAATACAGTTTAAGCTACTGTTTGTGATGATGCAGAAGAGAGAGTTGGATCCTTAGAATACAGTTTAAGCTGTTTGTGATGGTGATAGAGAGAGAGTTGGATCCTTGGGGGAATTCAGTGTAAGTTGTCTGTGATGAAGGAGAGAGAGTTAGATCTTAGAATACAGTGTAAGTTGTTTGTGATGCTGACACAGGAGAGAGAGTTAGATCCTTTAGAGAATACAGTGTAAGTTGTTTGTGATGCTGACACAGGAGAGAGAGTTAGATCCTTTAGAGAATACAGTGTAAGTTGTTTGTGATGGTGATACAAGAGAGAGAGAGTTAGGTCCTTTAGAGAATACAGTGTAAGTTGTCTGTGATGAAGGAGAGAGAGTTAGATCTTAGAATTCAGTGTAAGTTGTTTGTGATGGTGATACAGGAGAGAGAGAGTTAGGTCCTTGGGAATACAGTTTGAGCTGTTTGTGATGTTGACACTGCACACAAAGGGCATTACCCCAGTAAAGGCTCCGCTGCCAGAGGTATTTGGCAGTCCTAGTCGCTTCTCTCTCTCTCTCTCTCTCTCTCTCTCTCTCTCTCTCTCTCTCTCTCTCTCTCTCTCTCTCTCTCTCTCTCTCTCTCTCTCCCTCTCTCGATATCTCTATCTGTCTCTCTCTGTCTCTCTCTCTCTCTCTTTCCCCTCTCTCTCTTTCCCTCTCCCTCTCTCTCTTACTCTCTTTCCCTCTCTCTCTCTCTCCCTCTCTCTCTTACTCTCTTTCCCCCTCTCTCTCTCTCTCTCTCTCTCTCTCTCTCTCTCTCTCTGAGTGGAGATGCAGTGTGGGCTATGCTAGGCCGGCCAACTGTGGCATTCCAGAAAAAGCCAACGTCCCACCTCTTCCCACCAGACCATCTCTCTCCTCCTGGCTACAGAACACATAGAGCTCACCGGCACCCTGCTCACTGGCTGCTGTGTTCAGCTCCACATCTCGAAGACGTCACTTCTATCTCTCTTTTCCACCTCTCTCTCTCTCTCTCTCTCTCTCTCTCTCTCTTTCTATGGTCTATTTCTCTCTCTCTCTCTCTCTCTCTTTCTATGGTCTCTCTCTCTCTCTCTCACTCTCTCTCTCTCTCTCTCTCTCTCTCTTTGTACAGTCTATTTCTCTCTCTCTTTCCCTCTCTCTCTCTTTCTACAGTATTTTTCTTTCTCTCTCTTTCTATCACACACTCTCTATCATTTTAAAGTATATATGCCTCTCTTCATTTATCTGTCTCCCTCTTTCTCTCTGTATACATATCCCTCTATCTTTGTAAACAAGAGAGTGTTATGTAATCCTTTCTATTCACAACTGGGACACACACGGTCAAGGACTTAAAGGAGGCTTTAAAGGAAAGGGAGTCTGTGCGTCTAGATCCTTTTTATTTTGTTGTGTGTTGAGAGGACCTCAGGGACGTTGTTGTGTTTTCAGTTCTATGGCTGACTTCCTTCGGTTTGCACACGAAATACAGTAGCTTCACTTTGACATCTTGAAGCTTGTTATATTTATTGTGAATGTTCTAGTATATGTTCTGATTTGGTGCAGTATTCTAAAAAGAATGATTTCACCACTCTGTTTACAAACAGATCACAGAAGGTTCTAGAACTCTGCAAAAGCAGGTCATTCACGTGTCCCCTCTTAGTGGCTGAAGATGTCAATGTCTTTGTTCCGCCACCAGAGGGCGCCAGACACCACAGTGGCTGTGCCTAGCTGAGGCAGAGGACAAGTACACCATAGTGTACCCACACACACACACACACACACACACACACACACACTCACATACACACAAAGGATCTGTGTGCTGCACTTCCATGGCAGTTTCCATAGCAACGCTAACGGAACACGGGAGGCTGGTGCCCCCTTTAGCTGGCTCCTCTCGTATATTATGAGTTTTTTATTTTTTTGCCCGTTGGCTGTTGCTGTGGCAGGATGTTCCATCAAGGTTGCATGCAAGGAACAGAAGGTACAGTCAGGGGGGGCTCTGAGTATTGGTCAGTGTGTGTGTGTGTGTGTGTGTGTGTGTGTGTGTGTGTGTGTGTGTGTGTGTGTGTGTGTGTGTGTGTGTGCGCGTGTGTGTGTGCGTGTGTGCGTGCGTGCGTGCGTGCGTGCGTGCGCGTGCGCGTGTGCGCGTGTGTTCTGTTTTATGAGAGGATTTATATTTTCATTGAGTATTTTATTTTTTTCAAATCTAAAGACCCAATCACAATACGCCTACTTAAAGCCCAATGCCAAATATAGCTCTCCGGATGCTGTCTTTTTATTGGACGGGAAACTAATTCCATACTCTGGCTTCTCCCTCTGTGTGTGTAGATCTCTGTCGAGTCATTAGCATTCCGAATGAAGCCTCAAACGCCCCCGTTACCCCTGTTACCCCTGCCCCCTGTTACCCCTGCCCCCTGCCCCCTGCTGATTGGAAAGCCTCCAGCCCAGACAGAGATATGTCCCACAGGATCAGGACATCCACACACTACGTCGGACCATACTCCCAAACAAGACCATCTATGAATTATTCAAAACAGCAGCACTTCAGCTTCCTTAATTATTAGTGAGGCTCTGATGGGAAAATAGATGTTTGAGTCACATTGGACACGAGTGTTTTTGTGTACGTACAAAAGACAATGTGGCAGTTGGGTTTGACTTTTTGCCAGATTCTCCCTCTCTGGCAGTCTGGGCCAGTTTTCCTATGGAGGCCCCCCTGTCGCCCGCCGTCTCTAACCTGACGTCAGACTCACTCAGTTGTTTTTTTCGTTTGTCTTTCGCCATTAGTATTCACGCTCGATGGTCCTCCAGTGAAAACCACTGAGGCCGTCATCTTACCTTCTGAGTAAAATGTATCATGGAGGTCGATCTGACACGACGCGGTGGGATTAACAGCTGCAGGGCCCCCGCCACCATCGATGACAAAGCACCCGCCCGCTCCACGGCCTCATCAGATGGGCTTAACCCTTTCAGCGCCCCCTCCCCCGGCCCATCCTCCCCACCAGCACACTACCCACCAGAAACGGCACAGGGGGACTTTTATTGTGAAAAGGGGGGGCTTTTGTTGGTGTTTTTGTTCTGTCTTTGTGGTCCTGTGTAAAACGCCCTGCCTTACTCCCCACTCATACCCCCCCCCCCCCCCCCCCTTTTTACCCCAGGCGCTCTATCATAAATAGGACGGTCACTTTGCTGCAGTAGCTAGCGAGCTCAGTCGTATTTACAGCCTGGTTAGCACCCCCCTCCTCCTCCTCCTCTTCCTCCTCCAATCCCTCTGTTGCAGCAGACAACAGCATCAGTCTGTGTTCCTCCCTCCTCCTTGGAAGCCGCGCCTCCCTCTCCCTCTCCTCCCCTCCCTCTTTCTTCTCTCTCTCTCTCCGTCCGCGTCTCTCTCTCTCTCACGCGCGCGCTCGTTCGTTCGTTCGCTCGCTCCGTCATCCTACCAGCCGTTCGTTCCTCTCCATGGGATGAGAGCGTGAGTCAGTGCATCACCGAAGAAGAAGAAGAAGAAGAAGAAGAAGAAGAGGAAGAGGAAGAGGAGAACAGAAGAAAACAGACCAGAAAGCAGAGAGAGAGGGAGCGCTGGAAAAAAAGAGGGAGAGAGAGAGACAGTGAGAGTGACATATCGGGGCGCTGACAGAGCAGCAGAATGCAGGCCACTGCAGAGAGGAAGGACTGTTCCTGGACCAGCTGGAGAGGCCAGGGTACAGACTCAATGGATTTCCTTTGCATGTCTATATCCGTTAACTGGTCCATATACGTGGGTGTGTGTGTGTCTGTGTGTGTCTGTGTGTGTGTGTGTGTGTGTGTGTGTGGAGACTACATGACGTATTCACCCCTTCTATGTTTGGAACGTGCAAATAGCTTGTTGTGTGTGTGTGTGTGTGTGTGATTGTGTGTGTGTGTGTGTGTGTGTGTGTGTCTATATACAGTATCTTGACGTTGTGTAACAATGCTTGTTTGCACCAGTCTTCTACTGCGTGGGCTACAGCTAGGGCCAGCATGCTGATTGAACAGAATGTTTACCTGCTCCCCCCCTTCCCCCCCACCCCCACCCCTGAATCCTGTCTCCCAAAGACACACCCTGAGAGAACCGTTTCTCTCTGCCTAGGGTTAGACAAAGGCGCTGTCGCTACACACACACACACACACACACACACACACACACACACACACACACACACACACACACTCACACACACACACACACATGCTGGGAGCCGTCTGTGTGTGCGTCTAATTCATTTGGTGATGACGGGCGTGTCGATGTTCCCCCCTTCCAGACTCCAGTGTCTGCAGGGAAGCTGTAAATTCTTTTTTTTCTATTTAAAAAAAAACAAACCAAAACCAAAAAACGCTTAGGCTGTGTGTGTGTGTGTGTGTGTGTGTGTGTGTGTGTGTGTGTGTGTGTGTGTGTGTGTGTGTGTGTGTGTGTGTGTGTGTGTGTGTGTGTGTGTGTGGGCGCGAGCGGGCTCATCTGACAGACAGTCAAACGAGGCTCTGATGTTCCGATGCACCCTGACGACACTGAGAGATGGTCTCCATGGCAACCTGGGGCGTGCCCAGTCACTGATTACATCAGTCTCCTCTCTCCTCCTCTCCTTTCTCCTCCTCTCCACTCCTCTCCTCTCCTCTCCTCTCCTCTCCTCTCTTCTCCTCTTCTCAGTAGTTGTTGCCGGGAGTATCAATGAAAATTAGAAAATGGCTGCCCCCCTTCCCATTCTTTCTCCCTCACAAATGCTAGGTTTTCCACACAGCTCCCTGCTGTCCTGTAGCATATCACACCAGGAGGAGAAACCAACGAGGGAAGTGTGAAATAACAATTTGAATATTTGAAAAACTGCATGGACAAAAAGCTGAAGATGAATCATACTTTTTAACAGTTTTTTTCTAATTTTGTTCCCTCCTGACTGAGGTAATGAGATTGTTCGCTCTGACAGAGTCGGTGCAGCGCTGCCTTTCTTCTGACTCAGCCAATCCGTTCCCCACTTTAGGTTCGAAGTCTAGAGTCAGCCCCCGCCCTGGGGAAACACTACCCAAGTGGGGGTTTTGCGTTCATCACTGGTATGGCGGCATGCTTACTCATGCTGCCATGCCCGGAGCACGGCATCTAGTTCGGGGTAGGGAAGTGTTTCAGCGATGGAATCAGGTCACGCTGAAACTAGTTCAAACCGCAAAGAAATAAACAAGATAAGAGAGCCTTATCTAGGATACGTCCATGAAAATTTGTTTTTATTAGGGTTGTTATATGAATATCAGATATCCCGTATCATCATATCAGATCAGGGTTTTTACCCAGCAGCAACTGTAGCCTGTTTCCTGTGCTCTTGGATTCCACTTCCTGTTTTTGTGGCTCTGTAGAATAGCTCCCAGTTATTCTGTAGATATCCAGGAAATCAAATCCTCATCTAAGTCCTGCCAAGGGGGGACCGTTTCTGACACGGTTAAGTGGTCTAGACAGGGTCTATTTTTACTAGGATAGTAAAGTTTATTTTTTAAAGCATCTTATTTTAAATGGGTTTAAATATGAATCGTTTCTTTTAGGCCCACTGTTATTTGTTATTAATTTAATTACATTTTAAATGGTCACGTCCCCTTTTCACAGGAAACAACAAGGCTGGCTATTGTTATAATGAAAGCAATTCTTTCCTCAGCTGGACCTTGTGTGATATGTATATAAATGTTTTAGATGGAGGCGGCAAACAGCTCACCTTATATATTCATTATTATAAATAACCAAAAGAAGATTCTGCATTTTTGGCCGAGTCTATTTATAATGAGTTATTGGGTTGTGATTTGACTATTGGACCATGCTTGGTCTTTGTTTGTGATGTCCTCTCCCCATGTCACTTAATGAAAAACTGGTCTGTTGTCAAACAGCCTTTTGTCCCTTTGTGTGAAACAATAGAGGGAGTGGCTTTCTCTGTGTGTGTGTGTGTGTGTGTGTGTGTGTGTGTGTGTGAGTCTGCGTGGGTGTGTGTGTGTGTCAGGGTGTGTGTGTGTGTGTGTGTGTGTGTGTGTGTGTGTGTCAGGGTGCATTTCAGCGTGTGTGTGTGTGTGTCAGTGGGTGTGTGTGTCAGGGTGTGTGTCAGCGTGGGTATGTGTGTGTGTGTGTGTGTGTGTGTGTCAGCGTGTGTGCGTCAGCATGTGTGTGTGTCAGGGTATGTGTGTGTGTCAGGGTGTGTGTGTGTGGTGTGTGCCAGCGTGTGTGTGTCAGCGTGTTTGTGTGTCAGCGTGTGTGTGTGTCGGTGCGTGTGTGTGTGTGTCAGGGCGTGTGTGTGTGTCAGGGGGTGTGTGTGTGTGTGTGTGTGTCAGGGTGTGAGTACACATTATGTGCCCCTGATTCTTAAGATTCAGAACAAAACAAATCAGTTTCTGTTCCCTACGGAGTCTTCTCCTCCCTCTCTCCCTCTCTCCCTCTCTCTCCCTCCCTCCTCCTCCCCTCTCCATCTCTCGGTGAGTGTGGAAGGGGGAGAAAATGGAGCACGGTAGCCATGGTAACTGCATCAGGCAGGTGCTGGCCGGATCCAGGCGGCTCTCCGGAGCGCTCCAATGGCGTGTCGGCACGCAGGTTTTCTTTCCTTCCTCCTCCTTCCTCTTCTCATGCTCTCCATCTTCCTCGCACGCCGGGCACGGTTACACGCGAGCGTTTTTACACAGGATCATATATATATTTATATTTAAATGTATGAGTCGACGGCAGCCAGGAGAGCCCCTCCCTCTTCTGGGACCATCCCTAGGGTTCAACACCACCCACCACCATTTTGAATGACATGTACAGGCCCTTCTTGTTTCATTCCACTTCCTGTGCTGAGCATTCTGCCGTTTGCCAGTTGGCGCTTTAAAGACGTTTAAAAGCAGTTCACAGGAAAAAGTGTGTGTGTTTATGTGTTTCCACACGCGCACGCGAGCGTGCGTGCGTGCGTGCGTGCGTGCGTGCGTGCGTGCGTGTGTGTGTGTGCTGGATCGCAGTGCTCTGCTCCTCGGCAGCCGCTCCCAGAGCTAGTCCCACCTCCCCCCCCTTCCCTCTCAGCCCCCTCCTCCCTGCCGGCTGATTGGTCAGTGTGCTTGTGGCCCCGCCCCTGCCTGTCAGAGGGGCTCCTCCCCCTCCAGTGCCCTCCTTTAGTCAGTGGATAAAGACACAGCTACTCTCCCCGTTCAGCCATGGGTTCTGCAGGTCAGTGCATGCTTCCTTCCTACCTACCTACTCAGCTTTTCTCTCTCTCTTTCTTTCTGTGTGTGCGTGTGTGTGTGTGTGTGTGTGTGTGTGTGTGTGTGTGTACTGGCTAGCTTATACACGGAGAGAGCGAGAGACACTTTTGTCTGGTCACAGCCCGGTGTCTGTCTCCTGCTCGGTGTCTGTTCACAGTTGCTATCTGGGATCTGATGTGTTTGACACTAGTGTTACTGAGTGTGTTGACTGTGTGCGTGTGTGTGTGTGTGTGTTTGCACACCGTGTGTGTGTGTGTGTTTGCACTCTGAGTGTGTGGACTGTGTGTGTGTGCTTGGACTCTATTTGTGTGGACTGTGAGTGTGTGTTTGCACTCTGTGTGTGTGGACTGTGTGTGTGTGTGTGTGTGTGTGTGTGTGTGTTTGGACTGTGTGTGTGTGTGTGTTTGCACTCTGTGTGTGTGGACTCTGTGTGTTGTGTGTGCGTGTGTGTGTGTGTGTGGGTGCGTGTGTGTGTGTGTGTGTGTGTGTGTGTGTGGACTCTTGTGTGGACTGTGTGTGTAGGGACTGTGTGTGTGTGTGTGTTTGACGGAGAGACAATGTGCATCTCTATGTGGATCGGTAGCTGGTGGCAGGACGCAGACTGACAGAGTGGCTGACCTGGCCGCCTTTGAAGCCAGCTGTCCTGTGTCAGCACTATAGACCACAGTCGGCTAGAGTTTCAACACCGCATGCCCCCGGTCACAGAGCCTCCATATTGATTATGGGTCCATTCAAAGTGCTGCGCAGCTTTTACACTCTTGGAGCTTAAATTGAATGAGACCCCTTATTTGACAGACACCTGTTAGCAGCACACACGGACACACACACACACACACACACACACACACCAACTGTCAAACCAACTGTCATTCCTGAGCCCAGTTTTAGCCTAGCCGTGTGGCTCCAACGAATGCCTTTTGTCAGAGAATAAAAATGGCCATCGTCAGTCATCCCATACGCTGCTCCCAGCTTCACACAGCTAAAATTAGCCCTGAGAGGAGCGCAGCGAGAGGAGGAGGGAGAGGAGGAAGGAGAGAGAGGAGGGAGAGGAGGAGACCCGGGGGAGGCCTGCCGGTGTAGTTCCGCCTCTCTCCACAGGAGCACACACGCACACACACACACACACACACACACACACACACACACACACACACACACACACACACACACACACACACACACAGCCTCCTGGTAAGGCGTGCTAGCCTAGGTCCTGTTATACAGTAGAGATTCCAGGTGTCTGAGCGCTGCAGTGTTGTGGTTGTGAAGCCCGGGAGAGTGGCCTGGGCTTGTTTTAACGCTGCCCTACGCAGTCCCAGACACGCTGGCGCTGAGCGGGAAAACAGCCCAGGGCTTCTATCTCCTTCTGACGAATCGGAGGAAAATCCTGTTCCCAAAACTATGGAACCGAGCTGTGGTGTGCTGGACACTTTGTGCTTTTAGTCCCTGGAACCGGTGGGTGTGACAGTGAGCCAGCGCAGGTCCGGGTCGGCGCCGCTGTGTGAACGGGAACTTCATTAGGACCAGCTAGGAGCGCTGCAGTGTGAACGGGTACTTCATTAGGACCAGGTAAGGCCCTTCATTAGGACCAGGTAGGGCCCTTCATTAGGACCAGGTAGGGCCCTTCATTAGGACCAGGTAGGAGCGTTGCTGTGTGAACAGGCTCTTCATTAGGACCACGTAGGAGCATTGCTGTGTGAACAGGCTCTTCATTTGGACCAGCTAGGAGCACTGCAGTGTGAACCAGGCAGGAGCCCTGCAGTTTGAACGGGCCCTTCATTAGGACCAGGTAGGGCCCTTCATTAGGACCAGGTAGGGCTCTTCATTAGGACCAGGTAGGAGCGCTACAGTGTGAACGGGCTCTTCATTAGAACCAGGTTGGAGCGCTGCAGTGTGAACGGACCCTACATTAGGACCAGCTAGGAGCGCCGCTATGGGGACAGAGAGGGAGTGCTACATGGAGAGGCTGCAGGGAGAACACTGGAGAAGGAACGCAGAGGAATCTGGCAGTGGTTCACATGGAAACAGGCTGGGGTGTCCATAGAACAGAGAGGAAGAACGAGAGTAGACAGACAGAGAGAGAGAGAGTGTGACAGAGAGCGATGGAGAGAGTGATATAGTAGAGAGAGAGAAGGGGTGGAGATAGAGATGCAGCGAGGTAGAGAGAGAGAGATAGAGAGACATAGAGAATGAATGGGGTCCCTACGTGGTCTAATCCTCTGCATGCCAGACTACTTCCTCCTCCTCCTCCTCCTCCTCCTCCTCCTCCTCCTCCTCCGTGTCTTCCCCGTGTGTCAGTCTGCTGGTGGGTCCTCTCTTATCCTTTGCCATCTCTAGAAGAACCTGTAACCCAACCGGTTTCATCCCCCATCAGCTGCTGCCTAATGTAGGACGCCATGCATGAGAGAGCGAGAGAGAGAGAGAGAGAGAGAGAGAGAGAGAGAGAGAGAGAGAGAGAGAGAGAGAGAGAGAGAGAGAGAGAGAGAGAGAGAGAGAGAGAGAGAGATAGAGAGAGAGAGAGAGAGAGAGAGAGAGAGAGAGAGAGAGAGAGAGAGAGAGAGAGAGAGAGAGAGAGAGAGAGAGAGAGAGAGAGAGAGAGAGAGAGAGAGAGAGGATGTGGCAGCTTGACCATCAGCTGTGTGATTGGTCTGACGGTGGTACCTCGGTCCAGAGGGATTACCATGACCACTGACCAGTGTGACCTGACTAGAGGCGTTATCTATGGTGATAGCGTGTGTGTGTGTGTGTGTGTGTGTGTGTGTGTGTGTGTGTGGCTGCTGGTTCCACACACGCTGGTTAATCATTATCTCTGCTCTTTGTGTGTGTGTGTGTGTGTGTGTGTGTGTGTGTGTGTGAACGGGTAGTTCAGGTGATCTGGAGTTCTACGAGTGAGCCGCAGGGTTGCGTGTGTGTGTGTGTTTGTATGTGTGTGCGTGTGTGTGTGATTTCCTATGTGTGACCTGATCATCTGTTGACCAACACCAATAATCAGTCCTTAGATAAGAAGTTCTACAGGTCTGGAACGTGTGTGTGTGCGTGCGTGCGTGCGTGCGTGTGTGTGTGTGTGTGTGTTTTCCTGACCACACGAGTGAGAGTCAGCTACTATGGTTGATAAAGGTCACTCTATATATAGGGCTAAAGAGACATAACCCAACAGTTCAGGTCATTTTGTCACTGAGGTATCCTAGCGACTGTTAAAGAAGTAGAAGCTAGGTTATAAAGCTGGGTTAACTGGTGATCATGTGACTTGACGGGGGATGGGGCGGCTCTGGGGAGCTGGCTATCTGAACAGCTCCTAGTTATTTGACCCAAATATCAGCCCTATTAGTATGAGAGCATGCGTGTTACAAAGAGAGAGATATGGCTAAGAGTGTATGTGTGTATATATACGCACACACACACAGTATCTCTCGCTCTCTCTATCTCTCTCCCTTGTGTGAATGTGAGTGTGTCTGTGTGTGCACGGCCCCAACCCTGCCTGCGCCGCACGCTGCAGAGAAATAATTCACAGTGCAGTGTGATACAGGGTGCAGGCTTCACAGGGATGAAATGTGTCTTTGGAACATCATTATCATTTGTCTGACTACACAGTAAAACTAGCCAAAGATATTAGCCTTCACCACCTCCCTCACCCTACCTCCTAGTCCCTACCTCCTACCTCCTAGTCCCTACCTCCCACCTCCTAGCCCCTACTTCCTGACTCCTAGCCCCTACTTCCTGACTCCTAGGTCCTAATTCCTGACTCCTAGCCCCTACCTCCTAACTCCTAGCCCCTACTTCCTGACTCCTTGGTCCGACTTCCTAACTCTTACTGCCTAGCATGTACTTCCTGACTCCTAGGTCCTACCTTGAGTACCTCCTAACACCTAGCCTCTAATTCCTGACTCCTAACCCCTACTTCCTGACTCCTGGCTCCTACTTCCTGACTCCTAGCTACTCCTTCTTGACTCAAGGTCCCTACTTCCTAACTCCTACCTCCTAACTCCTAGCCTCTACTTCTTGACTCCTAGCTCCTACTTCTTGACTCAAGGGCCCTACTTCCTAACTCCTTGTCCCTAATTCCTGACTCCCAGGCGCTGCAACATCATATTTCCTAGGTCCTAACCCGTGTATCCTTGCTGTCCCCTTTCCTCCCTCCCTCCCCCTCCAGCTATCGACCTGCTCTACTGGAGGAATGTGAAGCAGTCGGGGGCCGTGTTCGGTAGCCTGCTCCTGCTCCTCTTCTCCCTGACCCAGTTCAGCGTGGTCAGCGTGGGGGCCTACCTGGCGCTGGCCGCCCTCTCCGCAACCATCAGCTTCAGGATCTACAAGTCCGTGCTGCAGGCCGTGCAGAAGACCGACGAGGGACACCCCTTCAAGTGAGGAGCTGTCTGTTGAATAGTTCTGTAGGGAGAACAGGATAGTGGCTGAAGACTGATAGAAAAGTGCTGATTATAGTTCATTACATTACAGTCATTTAGTGGACGCTTTTATCCAAAGTGACTTACAAATAGTCAACAAGAGAAAGTAAAAATAACCACAAGTCAGGAAGATAAATGAATAAATAAGTGCATCCCTGACCCAATAGCTTAGATAAGAGCGATGCAAGTGCCACATTAAACACCAGGACACAAATGAAGTGCCACATTAAACACCAGGACACAAATGAAGTGCACCATTAAACACCAGGACACAAATGAAGTGCACCATTAAACACCAGGACACAAATGAAGTGCACCATTAAACACCAGGACACAAATGAAGTGCCACATTAAAGACCAGGACACAAATGAAGTGCACCATTAAACACCAGGACACAAATGAAGTGACACATTAAACACCGGACACAAATGAAGTGCACCATTAAACACCAGGACACAAATGAAGTGCACCATTAAACACCAGGACACAAATGAAGTGCCACATTAAACACCAGGACACAAATGAAGTGCCACATTAAACACCAGGACACAAATGAAGTGCACCATTAAACACCAGGACACAAATGAAGTGCACCATTAATTAACCCCATCGTCGGCTAAGAGTCACAATAACAAGCTAACAAATGAAACAAATAAAGGAATAAAAGCAAACTGCTTGAGTAAATATTAAGAAGCTTGTTCAGGATTAACAGCAAAATGTTGACTAATATTCTAATATTATAAAGCTGGTTTAGGACTATTAAGAAGTCAGTTTAGCAAAATTATGAATCAGGTTTTGAACGCTGGAGGTTGTTCTACTGAGTCATACATCACTTTTTGTCGCGGTGTGCTAGCTGTGAACTGAAATGATTGAAATGATTGAAATGCAGTGCCCTGTTCCTCCTGTTGTCCTCGCTCACGGCTGTGGAACTATCCTACTTCTATTTTTTAAAAACCTGTTATTATCTGTGTGTGTGTGTGTGTGTGTGTGTGTGTGTGTGTGTGTGTGTGTGTGTGTGTGTGTGTGTGTGTGTGTGTGTGTGTGTGTGTGTGTGTGTGTGTGTGTGTGTGTGTGTCCTCAGGTCCTATCTGGAGGTGGAGATCGCCCTGTCCCAGGACCAGATTGGGAAATACGCTGACAAGGCTCTGCTGTACGCCAACACCTGTATGAAGGAGCTACGCCGTCTCTTCCTGGTTCAGGACCTCATCGACTCGCTGAAGGTCGGTGGCGCTCCTCTTCCTTCATTACAGTTATTATCACATCATCATCACAGGATCTCTGTTGAATAGAGCTACAATGAAGGGAATGAAGTTAAAAGTATTTTTAAACATGAATATATGTGTGTTGCGTCGACTCGCATACTTTAGTGGATGGATACATGGTAAACCGCCCCTAGCAGTGTCTCTGGTCTGGAGAGAGCGCTTTTCCATACGGACTGGAAATGAGAATGTGTTCATCTGTCCACACAGTAACACACACACACCCAGTGAAAACTCTAGCGTCACTTCTGATTGGAAAATGCCCTTTTTTAGATTTCCGAGAGGGGGTTTCAAAGCTTGAAAACGACTACGTGAGGCTAGAACGGAAATATCATATTAATTCAATTTGAACTGGTTCTGGGCCGACTGAAAGTGAAAGTACCGCACACATTCAACTCAACTACCACAGGGCCGTGTGTGTTTCAATGTGCTTTTTGTCCTTCCTGTGTGTGTGTTTTTCAGTTTGCTGTGCTGATGTGGTTGCTGACCTACGTGGGCGCCCTCTTCAACGGCTTGACTCTTCTCATTCTGGGTGAGCCTCTTCCTCATTCGTCTTCTTCTTCTTCAAAATAAACAACTTGATGAATATATTGTAGTGAATATATCTTCCCAGTATCATAATCATCGTATGCTAGTTATTCCACTTAATCCCCTGGTCTACCATAAAATTTAGCTTAGTCTTTTGTCTATTTCAATGTACAGAGATAAAAAAAAAATGGGGCGGGGGCGGGGGTTAGGGGGGTGTCTGTGTTGACACAGCTGTCGCCCTATCCAGGGGTTATTCCCAGTGTAACACTCCAGGTTAGGACCCCCCCCCCCCCTCCTCCAGATTAAAAACGAACGCACTTCAAGTCCATGCAATTATCCACTTCAACACTGAATTAGCTTTTCGACAGAGGTGCATGAGCCGACGATTAGAATCCACTTAAGATCCAATAACGAGGCATGCAGTTGTCAATGACAACAGCTTTGATAATGACTCTAGTGTTGGCGATTTCCAATGTGCCTGTTCAAACTGCCATCCAGTGTGTCTTTATTCGGTCAATAGAGGGTGTATGTTTGTATTACGTTCAAGAGTTGACATGCTATCGTCACTCTCTTATCATGTGGAGGGTACACACACATGTGCCTGTTCTGTTATTTAGTTATCGGATAACATGCTAACGTCAATCGCTCTCTTTCTCTCCAGCCGTGGTGTCTATGTTCACCATGCCTATCGTTTATGAGAAACACCAGGTACTTTTCTTAGTCCTTCATTAAAATGTGTTCATAACATCTATTATGCAAAGTATGTATTTTGAATAAATAATAGTGTTTATGGATATATACACTGCATACTATGTAGATGTTAGAAACTGAGTAAGTGACTTTGTGTTTTGTTGTTGCCTCAGGCACAGATTGATCAGTACGTTGGATTATTACGGACCCAGGTCAACTCTGTGGTGGGGAAGTGAGTTCCTGTTTTTCTTTCCATTTGATTAACAAAACACACGGGTGTGTTGGGAGCGGCGTCCACAACTGTGAGCCATGGACGGAAAATGAGTAGGAATGTAGTACTATGACTTAGTACTGCACCGCGTTAGGGAGGATTTATCCTTGGTTGATACACAGCAAAACTTGTAATGAAAATCCTGCTCCAGACATTTATTTATCATTGATCACTTATAATATCCTCATCATTGCTCTGTATTGTATTTCAAGTTGACGGCCATCGATTGATAGGTTTACGTTTGGCCAAACAATCAATCCGAGATGATCCAATCTGTGACTTGCTGTGTTTATGGTGTAAACTGTATACAAACAAACAGATTAGAACCAAAAACTAAAACACTCAATATGTAAATAATTGTGATTCTCAGGATCCAGGCCAAAATCCCCGGAGCCAAGCGAAAGGAGGAGTAGAAGACGATACTGTTTCACAGTCAAGCTAATGCCCCGCTGTAGCTAGCGAGACAGACATCTTGCTCATCGTGTCGGAGAGGCCTACTTACTATTTGTGGACAAAGTACTACTGTGTCATCTTAGTGTTCTCTACCGACCTACCACTGAAGAAGAAGCCCTCACCATCACTGTAAACAGCAGATACACACACACACACACACACACACACACACACACACACACACACACACACACACACACACACACTTACTAACAAAATACATGTAAAGTCACACATCTAACATCGTAAGTGTAGAGAACGTACATAATTCTTAACAAAAAACAGTAAACTAGAACAACTTTTTTTCTCTCTTTTGTGTTGCTTGTTATTAAGTGCATGAAATCGAGCCTTGAGTAAATAATATTTGATATCTTTCGTGCAGTTTATCACACTACATTTTTGTTTTGCAGTGCTTCACAAAGAATTTAAAAAAATAAAAGATACAAAAAATGGCACAAAAATAGCTATATTCCACAGACCTGCTCTGCTGCCAATGTCAAATACTGCTTCATGTATCTGAGTTAGCTGGTGGGACTTCGCTCAGTGTATGTCAATATATATATATAAATATGAAATGATTTCCTTTCGGTGTTTTTAATCACAAAATAATTTCACAATATGCGTCTTAGATGTGGTAATTGTAGTTTTTTTTTTCTTTCCGCTTTTGTATAACCATAAGGAACGAGACACAAGCTCATGTTTTAGGTACTGTTGTTTGACTACCATGAAGACAAGAAGTATCGATTGGATATTTAGCTTGTTTGAATTAACTGTCCAACTTTGTACTATGTTCAGCTATACTCAATGTAGTCATTAGATCCTGGGCTCTAACTATTTGCACTTACTGTATGTATTTAATTACATGAATAAGAAAAATAAATGTTCCTTGATGTAAAATAGTTTCCTTTCATTGAGGAAAATCTATTTTATATATGATTTTTATTTTATTTACAGTAGATATGCCAGATCATGGGCAACCCTTGACTATGCCATTCATCTGAGACATGTCAAAGACTACAACTTCTTCACTCCCTTCTGCTTTAAGAAGCTTGATAGTGAAACACCAAGGACTGGTTTCCATTTAGACATTGGACATACAAAGGAAGAGAGTTGCCTTGGGATACAAGTGCAGCACTCTCCTGTAAAAAAAAAAAAGTCTCCCAGACCTATAAATACATTACTTTGTCCTGGAACAGCAAACCTTGTGTGAGAGGGAGACAGAATATATGTATAAATATAGTCCTGTATACTATATATATGTATATACTAAGGTGCCTAACTTTAAGTGGGCTATGTTTAAATGGAGTGTGAATGACATGGCGTGCTATAGAGGTTCAGTGTATTCCAGTAGGTTCAGTGTATTCCAGTAGGTGCATCAGGTTCAGTGTATTCCAGTATGTTCAGTGTATTACAGTAGGTGTATTACAGCAGGTTCAGTGTATTCCAGTATGTTCAGTGTATTACAGCAGGTTCAGTGTATTCCAGTAGGTTCAGTGTATTACAACAGGTTCAGTGTATTACAACAGGTCCAGTGTATTCCAGTAGGTTCAGTGTATTACAGCAGGTGCATCAGGTTCAGTGTATTACATCAGGTTCAGTGTATTACATCAGGTTCAGTGTATTCCAGTAGGTTCAGTGTATTCCAGTAGGTTCAGTGTATTACAACAGGTTCAGTGTATTACAACAGGTGCATCAGGTTCAGTGCATTCCAGTAGGTTCAGTGTATTTCAGTAGAGTTAAGGCCCAGCGAATACCAACCAGTATATGCTTAAAGGTAAATAAATACTCACAGGGACATGTTTCAGGAAATTCAAAAATGTTTTTATCAATCACTTAACTTAAAAATATGCTGTTTTGAAGTTACATCCAGTAGAAAGGCAGAAATTGAAGTTAAACATGCACAACACACAGGCAAAAATTATAATGTACAGAGTACACTCACAGCAAAACAAAGTGTTATTTAAGGAAAATTTTAAATACAAATAAAATCACTTTTCCTGATTATACATCTATTAAAATAACATTATAGATCAACCACATGAACAAAGGAGGGCCATTTAAACACGTGGACACAGCCGGACGACTAGTTTCTGAAATGGAGTTGCTCAGATGTTGAGGAGAGTGACCGGGTGAAGCTGAAAGAGGACGCCTTTGATTTTTCTGTTGTCCTTCTGAACCATCTCCATCTTCTGGCTGGGGTCCACCTGCACATCAGAAAACAAACACAGACACACACACACACGCACACACAGTGAAATACACACATCGACACACGAGTTTAAACAGTTTGATGAGTCAGCTGAAGCCATACCTGGTTCCATTTTTTGGGCTTCTCATAGTAGACAGGTATGAGATCCTCTCTTGGAGGGGACCTGGTACACAGTCTGTAACAAAAAGCATAAGAAAATCAGTACCCCTATTTGGGAATCCTAACTGACCTTTAAAAAGTGTCTTTTTCATGCTTGTAGATTGCCCATGGCAACCAAGAGATTTAAACATAACAATATACAGGGATCAAAAAAAGGAGGGAATCAGTCTATTTAACACTGTGAAAAGAAGTCAGAAAGGCTTTATTCAGCGGCTACCGTCAGAGTGTGTGTGTGTGTGTACCTGATGAGGCGGTCTCTGCAGTCTTCCTGCAGTGTGTTGATCCTGTCTGGGCCCAGATGCAGAGGCCCACTTGGCCCCTCACAGAGCAGACGGTTGATTGCCATTCTCAAGGCGTTGATCTGAACACACAGCACAATCACTCTTTCAGATCGATTAGGTCAACTTAGCAAACACCCACACAGTACTAGGCCTAAACATTGGAGTCAACCAATTCAAAGCCGTTTTTAAAGAAAAGGTCAATCTAAAAGTGAGGAGTTAAATTAAGAGAAATCAAATAAAAAATAAATGTTTATTGTTAGATTTTTTGTATAGATGGGGTAACCGTACGAGACAGTGTTTCAATTCCAACATCTTCCAGTTTAAAATAATACCTGGAGATGTATAACAAATTCAAAACAACAACTGTGACAGCGCGGTTTATATTAAAAGCCTTGAATGGAAAAGGAAATAAACTTGTTACCTCGGTGATGTCCTCCACGTCAAACCTGACATCAAAGGCCACCTCCATGTCATTCTCAGGCAGCACTGCTTCCTGAGACTGGCTGTTCCACCCCAGGCCACAGAGGGCGCCAGTGTAGCATGTCCTCTCCTCGTTGGTGCTGCAGAACAACACAGCACAGCAGGATGTGACCTCATAGACTAACCTATGGGAAGCCCTGTCATCTCACATCACAGTTGTAGAAACATATACTGTGGCACCTTTCTGTTATTTAACTTAAAAAATATTAATTTACGTATAATTTATGTAAAAAAAAAAAAAAGATAAAATGTGAATTCCATGGGAGGCTTTCCTCAGATGGATTTGAATGCTACTGGACTAATCTATAATGCTTAGATACACCCATTTCATCCTTTTTCTAAACATATGCCCTCATTTCGGACCCAACATGAGTTCAGCCAGACTAAAATTGACATGTTTGTACAGCTCCGTGGAGAAGTGAGCGATTACAAAACAAGGGAAGCTGAAGCTAGAAAGCAGGAGAAACGTTAAGAATCGATAGTGTCTAAATATCACTGTTCCCTGTGTTTCTTTGAAAATGCCATGAGAGAAAAAACAGTGTAGAAGCTGAACAGTGGGTTTGTGTGACAGACCGCAGTTCCATGACCGGAGCAAAGAGCATTGTGACTAGGGCAGGGAGGCCATGCATATGGGGCAACAGAGTGGTCTCTTTCAGCAGGATACGATTCCCTGCAAAACACACACAGACACAGACACAGACACACATACACACACACTTTAATTTCTATGACAAAATAAGCAGGTTATTCTAAATGGACGATCATTTTAAAGTTAGTTTCAGTTTACCTTCTGTGTTTTCCTACTAGACTGATGATTCGGTATATATTGGAAATGTATGTTTTTATAGTATGACGCTCAGGAATATTTGTTGTTCACTTGAATGGGAAAGTGTGTCCAAACGTTTGACTGGTATTGTGCGTGTAGTGCGGTCGTGCCTGTAGAGCTGATGGACACAGCGCTGGACACCAGCATCCTCTGATGGTTGTCCTGTGGGTTTACATTCAGGGACACAGAGTTGATGCTGTCCTTCTCTATACACACTGACCTGTAGGGGGCAGCAACACTCATACTAATCTTTCAAAATCCTCAGATAATCCACAATAATACAAATCTGACAAGATCCTCAGAAAACGAACAATAAAGACCATGGCACATTGAATTATGATTAGAAACTGGGGTAGAATGTCTATTGTTTTATCAGTAACATCCAGAATGCAGCGGTCTCCACCATGTTACACAAACGCAATGCAACTAGACAAATAATGTAATCACCACCAGAATCATTTTCAGATTTCTTAGCATTTTTTTTTTAATCTTTCTAAATAATCTCCAATCTAAAGAACCAGCTCTCTGTGCTTAACCAGTTATACGTGTGCACAGTTCCATCCCAGACTCAACTCACTCCCTCCCTCTCACGAAGCGTTAAGTTTGAACACCAACCTGAGGGCTCCTGACAAACTCACCTGTAGTGTGAGACGTTACTCAGACTGTGGAAGTTGACCTTATATGGGCTGGATGGGCCGTGCACGTGCACCTGGGGGGGGGGCAGACTAATCTGTCAAATCAATATAACACAATCAATAACACTCAACTACATACTCAAATTAATAATCGTATAGTTAACTAATCGATCAATCAATCATGTTGAGATCAAATCACCCTGCTACACAAACCATTTATTTTAGAAATTGCATCACAAGGTTATGTTGGGAATTAATTAACAGACGGGAATTTTACCAGTGGTAACTCCCTATAGCCAGGCTTAACTGTTTTTATTAAGAGATGATGATGACATCATCACTTCTCTCTAAGTTATATTATCTAGCTGGTGCTGGTCAGAAAGGGTGTGGCTCTATCTCACAGCCACAAAACTGAAAAACAGCAGAATAAGGATTTGTGAAACAAATGAATGTCGCCACCTGCTGGACAAACTTGGAACACTACACAACAGACTTGTGGTGGGTGGCACTAAGGACAGTTTAAAATGCCCTTCTAGAAATTTGGATTAATTGAATCATTCAACGTGGCCGGTTGACTTTCATGTGCAAAAGAATGAAAGATTTAGAACGGTTTTAAATATTTCATAAGAGCCTAAGGTTGTTTTTTTTTTACTTTCATCCGACAATCTAACATTGAAATTAGGAAATGTCATACAAAAGTCTAAGCTAAATCAAACTACTATTAAATCTTATTAAAACATAAATGAACCCCACGTTACATCTGATTGACCCACTGACATTAGCGGTTGTAGTCACAACGACACCATTCCAAATCCATTTCTCTGTGGCCTTGCCTTGGTCTTGAGGCCGGACTGGTTGGTCTTGGAGAAGGAGGCCAGCAGGCTGTCTATGAGCTGCTTCTCCTCCACCTTGCCACTCTTCCAGGAGCTGGAGGTGGCGTTGGGGACGAAGGTGCCATCCTGCAGGTCTTTGTACATGGACACCAGCACCTCGTGGCTCTGCTGCAGACGCACACACACACACGCACGCACGCCAAGACATTTTTAGCAAAATATAAACTTCAAAGTTGGGGGGGTTGACTTACACTCAGGATCGACCAAAACATCAAATATTTAACGGCTGAATCTGTCCGCGCTAAGTGAAGTTGACAAAAATAGACACCCTCTGTACTCTGCAATCACAGCCTGATGGATGTAACGGCTCAAGCACTATAGACAGCGTGAAGAAGGGACTTCTTTACCATATATTCAATTAAAACATAAAAACTCACATTATGCATCAACTAACCATTTTTATTCAACTTCCATTAAATATCGGTCTATTTTCCCCCGTTATACAGCTATAAGTGATTCACCATGGCGAGCACCATGTTGTTAAGTCATATGACACGTCACCTGACAATACCCATGATGTGAAGTTCTTAAATGAGTTGTTGCTGCCGTAGTCCTATATACTCTAGTCTAGAAAGAGATTCCTGTCTAGGCCTAAACCATGAAAATATGGAAAAAAACTATTAATCCCAAATTTTTATTGCCAAAGTCAGGGGTCGACTAATACACAAGACTTGTACACGCGCTAATATGGTAGGTAGTAACCAGGAAGTAACTAGATTCAGTAACCAGGAAGTAACTAGGTACCTTGGACTCAAAGCTCTCCTGGGCCTTGATGGCGTGTCCCTCCTGCACCATGATGTCTGCCACGCTGGCGTTGGTGGTGTCCGTGTTGAGGAGCAGGTCCACGTGCATGACGCTGTGCACGATGGAGTAGAGCGACACGATGAGGGAGCGCCCGTTCACCAGCGTGATGAAGCGGTTCCGGGCCACGCTGCTCCACTGGTCACCCAGGATCAGGGACTGGGCGGACGGCCGCATGCCCGCAACCAGGAACTCCTTGGCCTGGGAACCCCAATGACACAGCACGGCAGGGCAACGACATACAACCAGATTAACCTCAGTACTGTAGGGAGTTAAATATGTCAGAAATACCAAATCCCCACATTTTACAAAACTGATTGGGTGATGTCATATTAAACTCTCCCTACAGTATTGAGGTTAATCTGGTCGGCCATCTTTATTTTTGTATATCCGATATCCTTTTTCAGTATTCAAACATTTTTTATCAGAGAATTTGGAATCATTTTAATCATGAATTGTGAAAAGTATTCCACCCTATTTCCATGACAATATTAGCGGTATTAGTGTAAGCTTATGTAGCGTTTGCATGTCCAATCGTAGATTTTACAAAAAGGTATCTGTTGATTTTACAAACTGAAAACAAACAATTTGGTAAACAGTTTACATTTTAAATCTCTTTCACAACGTCGTCTGTATTATAAAATTATCCAAACCACTATTCAGGCCTGGAAAATTTAAACATTCCTAACTTTTTCCAGCCGATACTTCCTGCTCCTACTACCTGGAAGGGGTGAGCCATGAGGCCGACAGGGAGTTCTCTCAGACATCCACAGGGCACCAGGCTGGTGTTCCCAAAGTCCAGGAAGAACACCTGGAAACAGACACCACACAAACACACCTCTATTAATAATCACCTCTATCTGATCCTCTCCTCTTGTTTACCTGTGTGTTCAGTAATGCTGTGGTTTTCTTACCCTGCGCCCCTTTTGTATTGTTATTATGCTGCTGGATTACTTACATTTTATTTTGAAATGAAAAGCGCACTACAAATAATTTTTTTTATTATTAGTAGTAGTGGTATTATTTCAAACTGTTTCAGTTTCTCGGGTCTGTCACACACCTCTTTTACTGTTCGTGTGTGTCTTTTTCTGTGTCTCTCTGTATTTGTGTGTGTGTATGTGTGTGTGTGTGTGTGTCTCTGTGTTTCTCTGTCTGTAACGTGTAAGCCACGCTAACCTCCACGGAGCTGCCTCTGACGTGCAGGATCTTGGCGCGGTAGTAGATGTCCTGCTCGTCTCCCTCGGAGAAGGGGGCCAGACACAGCAGGTTGGGGTAGAGGGACACGGGGACGGGACACAGCTCCCGCATGCTGATCTCTGCCGTCAGACGACGCTGCTTCTCCAGGCTGGCCTCGTCCCCTTGGAAACCCCAGAAATGACCCACTTCCACCACCTAGTGTTCCAGAGAGGAATTACACCTAGTAAATAACACTGACATGGTGACCATTATATTTCCACCACTAAATATTAAATTAATTTTCTCAGTTCAGTGTGAAAGTTTGCGATGAGTCGGACTGACCTCTGTGATGTTGACAACAAAGATGGGGTTGGGCGGTAGCTTTTCAGGCTCAATGGTGCTGCTCAGCACTCCCACTGGGTAAACAGAGTGGCTCTGGAAGTCCACGTTCACCCTGCATAACAACAACATCATCATCATCATCAACAAAAACAACATCAACTCTCCCACTGGGTAAACAGAGTGGCTCTGGAGGTCCATGTTCACCCTGCACAACAACAACAACATCAACAACAACAATAACAACCTCAATCGAGCTGCTAAGCACAAACACCATGCATCTATATCTCTAATGAACATTGGTAATTATGACCTGGTGTTCCCCTATCTAGTCTAAATTTACATTTGATCCAATAGGCAATGTCCATCCTATACAATTTCTGCCCTATAACATGAATCTATATACAGATATGTCATAGACGGGCAGAGACAAGGAGCCACACTGTAAGCTGATGATGACGACGATGATGATGATGTAACTCATCATCAGCGTCTCATATTTAGTGCTATGTGGGTCAATAAGAAATAACTTCTCAATCTATGAGCAACAGTTGAAAAGTCCCTGATGGCAGCTGAAGAGATTTCAGGTAACGAGTAAGGGCAAAGTTGTGTGTGTGCCCGTGTCCCTGTATCTGTGTGTCTCCCTGTGTGTATGTCTGTGTGTGTCCTTGTGTCTGTGTGTGTCTCCCTGTGTCCGTGTGTGTCTCCCTGTGTGAATGTCCGTGTGTGTCCCTGTGTCCATGTGTGTTTGTCTGTGTGTGTGTGTCTCCGTGTCCCTGTGCCAATGTCTGCGTGTGTGTGTGTCTCTGTGTCAATGTCTGTGTGTGTGTGTGTGTGTCTCCGTGTGTGTGTTTGTCTCTGTGTGTGTGTGTGTCTCTGTGTCAATGTCTGCGTGTGTGTGTCTCCGTGTGTGTGTTTGTCTCTGTGTCAATGTCTCTGTGTGTGTGTGTGTGTGTGTGTGTGTGTTTTAGGAGAGCACATCCAGCCAGGGGGAGTTAACGAGCTGCATCATGGCGTTAGTGAGTGCGTGTGCTCCTGTGTAACCATATCCATCTCCGTGGCGACAGCTCCTTCTCAGAGAAGAAGGGAGGAGAGGAGGAGAGGAGGATTGGTACTGGACGTGCCCAAATCCTCCAGTCTAAATATTCAGAGAGTGATGTCTGTGTCAGGGAGGCAGGAGAAGGCAGGGGTTTGACGGAGAAAGAGAGGGACAGAGCAGTGTGGCTGGCTCCGGCTATAATGTCAGATTATTTTTAACGATTATGCGTTTTTGTTTGTCAGGGTAAAAAAAGACAGCGAGGAGGAAAGAATGACGAAATAAATGGAGTGAGTGTGAGAGAGGAGAGAAGGGAAATAGAGAGGCGAAGATGAGCGAGGGGTAGGGTGAGGGTAGATGAGTCAGGGTTATGACTCTGGAGGGTCAGCCAAGGTGCCAGGCCAGCACGCCAGCTACCATCCAGCCTTGATGGCACTGGGGGGCCTGGTCGATGGCACTGGGGGGCCTGGTCGATGGCACTGGAGGGCCTGGTCGATGGCACTGGGGGGCCTGGTCATGGCACTGGGGGGCCTGGTCAAACTGGGGGGCCTGGTCAATGGCACTGGGGGGCCTGGTCAATGGCACTGGGGGGCCTGGTCAATGGCACTGGGGGGCCTGGTCAATGGCACTGGGGGGCCTGGTCGAGGGTTGTGTCTTCGGGATGTCTCTCTGACCTGGTGTGTGTCTCTCTGACCTGGTGGGTGTCTCTCTGACCTGGTGGGTGTCTCTCTGACCTGGTGGGTGTCTCTCTGACCTGGTGGGTGTCTCTCTGACCTGGTGGGTGTCTCTCTGACCTGGTGGGTGTCTCTCTGACCTGGTGGGTGTCTCTCTGACCTGGTGGGTGTCTCTCTGACCTGGTGGGTGTCTCTCTGACCTGGTGGGTGTCTCTCAGACTTGGGGTGTATCTCTGACCTGGTGAATCTCTGAGGTGTATCTCTGAGGCGCGTCTCTTAGCTGGTGAATCTCTGAGGTGTATCTCTGAGACACGTCTCTTAGCTGGTGAATCTCTGAGGTGTATCTCTGAGTTGTATCTCTGAGGCGCGTCTCTTACCTGGTGTACCTCATGTGGCAGATGGTCCTCCCCCCTGCCCGGCTCTCCACCTCCTCCGTGGGGTGGACAAACAGGTGGAGAGGCAGCCTCTGGCCGGAGAGGAGGAGGGCCAGGGAGACCTCAGGAAGCACCCCGGAGTCTCGCGCCGACGTCCTGTAGAACTCCACGTGGCCTCTGTGAGATAACACACACATAACATATACGCACACGCACATTACATATTCACACACACACACACACACACACACACACACACATTACATATACACACACACACACACACACACACACATTACATATACACGCACACACATCACACACACATGGGATTATTCCAGATGATCAATAGAATCATGCTGCTGCTAAAAGATTGCTAAAGTCAAAAACGCTACAAAAATTAACTAATCTTTTGAGTCACAATCTTAACCACAAAAGATTTACATGTTTTGGTATTGGTCTTTGTCACTTCATGCAGCATCATTTGTAAAACAGTTCAAACCTAGAGATGAACACAGTTCAAACCCAGAGTTGAACACAGTTCAAACACAGAGATGAACACAGTTCAAACCCAGAGATGAACACAGTTCAAACCCAGAGTTGAACACAGTTCAAACACAGAGATGAACACAGTTCAAACCCACACACACACACACACACACAGTTGAACACAGTTCAAACCCAGAGATGAACACAGTTCAAACACAGAGATGAACACACACACCCAGAGTTGAACACAGTTCAAACACAGAGATGAACACAGTTCAAACCCAGAGATGAACACAGTTCAAACCCAGAGATGAACACAGTTCAAACCCAGAGATGAACACAGTTCAAACCCAGAGTTGAACACAGTTCAAACCCAGAGTTGAACACAGTTCAAACACAGAGATGAACACAGTTCAAACACAGAGATGAACACAGTTCAAACACAGAGTTGAACACAGTTCAAACACAGAGATGAACACAGTTCAAACACAGAGATGAACACAGTTCAAACCCAGAGATGAACACAGTTCAAACACAGAGATGAACACAGTTCAAATCCAGAGTTGAACACAGTACAAACACAGAGTTGAACACAGTTCAAACACACAGAGTGAGAAGAGAGAGGACCCGCTGAGCTGAGCGAAGTTAACCCTTGGTGTCCTGGTTACCTGGAGCCATCAAAGGAGATGGACTTGACCTGTCCACACTGACGGAACAGAGACTGCAGCTGCTTGTAGTACAGGAAGCTGTAGGGAGGGAGGTTCCTCACCTTCACACACACAATCATACACACCGCCGGGAAACATTAGTACTACTATACAGTACCAGTTTCTTCTCCCCTCCCTCTCTCCCTCCCTCCCACACACACACATATATATACACACATACAGGCAAGGATAGACCTACCTTGCTGAGACAGACAAACAGACAGACAGACAGACAGAAGTATATATATATATACTGTATATATCACTGCCATGCACAGGAAGAGAGGTCTGTCCTTGCCCATGTCCTTTGTGTGACTTTAGTATTAAATGTGACAGACTAAATAATTCTATTAGGCAGAAGAGGGCCTTTACCAGAACGGTGGTTTTGGGGTCGTGGCCACATAAATCCTTAGAGGCCATCTCCTCATCAATTTCCCCCTGGGCAAAGTAGTTGGGATAGTAGGCACCAGCAATCACAAGCTGCAGAGAAAGTTTGTAAAAACACACAGAAATCTAAATATTAAGCATAAGAATAATTATTAAACATAAGTAGGATATGCAATATGTGACAGTATTAGTCCCAAATATATTACTGGAACACACAATCTTGAATTTCACTACAATATATCTTTGAGTGAGTTTACCCAAAGCCAGCTCACAACAATAACAACAACAACAAAGAAACAAAACTTATATATAAAACTACAAAAAATCATAAAGCAAAACGTTACAAAAATACATTCTAAAAAGACAGGCAGGGTTGACCTCTAACCTGCAGGATGAACCTCTGCTTGTGCTGGCTGGAGTAGTCCATGGGAGGAGGGTTCTCCACCACCAGCATGTTGAACTGGGCCACCCGCTTATTCAGGTCCAAGTAGAGCTCTGCCACCTGCAGGACACACAGAGAACTGCAATCAGGACACAACCAGGAAGACCTCATTTTTAGATCACCACTGAAGAACTTTGGCTGTCATTTTTCCTGGTAATGTTAGAAAACATATTTATTTAATTAGTAAAGCAACTTGAACTGCAGCAATAGGATAAAGTGTTGTTTTATGTTTTAAAAAACACAATGATTTCAAATTTGATCGTTGGATGAATTGACACTCTGGTCTGCCACCTCTCGGATCCTTTTGATTTGAATGAAGTTCTGCTTTCCCCACTCCAACTCGTCCTACACACACACACACACACACACACACACACACACACACACACACACACACACACACACACACACACACACACACACACACACACACACACACACACACACACACACACACACACACACACACACACACACACACACACACACACAGTTCAGTTCTAAACAGTGTGTTGCTGATTTTAACAAGATTCAAAATAGAAATAAGAAGATAATACATTTTTTTTAATTATTTAATCACCTTTGGATGCCTGAGTTCTCCTTTGGTCCTGGCTGTGTGCCAAGCCTAGAAATAAAACACAAGTCAAAACTCTTACGGTAACTCAAATACACTATATGAATGAATGAATGATTGAATGAATGAACGAACGAACGAACGAACGCACAAGTGACTGAATTTAACATAGCACTAACGACGAATGCACGTAAACCTAGATGACCTTGAAGGCGTTGACGAAGGCGATGGAGTCACTCGGGACACCATGTGCGAAGGCCAGCTTGCTCCTGGAGAAGAAACACCGCGTTTAGGAGACCACGGACAGCACAGGACAACCAACATTTTGCTGCTACCGCTGCCCCAGAGGTCAAAGGTCACCTACTCTCTCTCTGTGTGTGTGTGTGTGTGTGTGTGTACCTGTATCCAGCCAAATGCTGCAGCGAGGGCATGGCAAAGAAGCTCTTCAGGGACAGAGAGGCAGCTAGGGGACGAGAGAAACAGAAATAGTGGGCGAGAGAGTAAAGCAGAGTGTGTGTGTGTGTGTGTGTGCGTGCGTGCGTGAGTGAGTGTCAAGTCAATTTGAGCTTTCTGTAAACTTTAAAAGAAATACAGTAGACTAAAATAAACTAAGTATTGATATGGCGAAAAATCTTTTTTTTTTTTCTTAGCTGAGCTTTGTTTAATTGCACCCCTCAACACACACACACACACACACACACACACACACACACACACACACAGGTTGTACTGACCTAAAATGAGGCTCTCCTCCAGGCAGCCAAAGACGTGTCCGAGGGCGATCATCTTCCCCAGGTGGAGGTCCACAGGAAGCTGAGCCAGAACGCGGCCCAGAAACGTCAGCTCGCCATCGAAACGGTTCTGACCCTGGCTGTCTTTAGTCACAGACAGAGCCCCCATCTGCAACATGTGCCACACACACACACACACACACACACACACACACACACACACACACACACACAGTTATAAACGTAAGAATCGGAATGAGAATTTGGAATGAGAACTGTTTGCTAAGATGGATGACACATTCACGGAATATCTGCCTTGTTAAGAGATTTAACAATGTAATTTAACAAGCTACATAAAAGGTCATTAATGCACGCTACCTAGACAAAATGACTAAAAGCATGACGACACAGGGCGAGTCTCATCGCTCCACTGTCAAGACGATGGTGGTGTGTGGAGGGGGGTGGTGGCAGAGCTGATGTATTGTGACGGAGCGGGTTCCTGACAGAGCAGCCCCAGCCACCTCAGCACCACTAACCCACTGTGACAAGAGCAAGAGGAGGGGGGGGGGGGTGACGACGACCTGCTCCTTTCAAGTCTATGATTTATTATGACGACCAGGTCCTGGACTTATTGTGTACTAGTACTTTAATGAGAGGCCTACCTAACTCTCTCTGCTAGTCGCTTAGATAAAAGACTATATTCTTCCTACTATTACCTTTCATTGACCTTCACTAGATTCAGATGGTAACCATAAACTAACTGTGTCAGAAGAATGGTATATGAATGATTATGAAGACAGGACATTAAGTGTGATGTGAAAGATATTGGTGATGAATTTCATTATGTATTAGTTTGTCCAGTATTAAAAATCCAAGGAATACATAAATTAAACATTTTGCAATAGGCCAAACGTTCTGAAATTCAAAAATCTATTTTGTTCGACAGACCATCTTACTTTGTCTAAGTTATGTAAATGTATTATGTTGATTATGCAAAGCTTCGAAAAACCCAGCCCTGTTCTATTTTGTCTGTATTTCTTTTTCAAATTGGTGCATATTTTCTATCTCTATTTCTTTTTAATGTTGTACTTCTATCTTTATGATACTCTCATACCCCGAAAGGGGTCGCCTAAAGTAATAATACATCTAAAATCTAAATCTAAATTGATATTCACCATCACACTTGTATGATACGAGACACTAACGTCTGCTCTGCCACAGACCCAACCCCACATTTCTCCCCCCAGCAGGGTGCCAGACCTCTTTGAGCTGCAGCACGGTCCTTTCAATGTCACTGAGGTTGGGGGGGGACAGGGCAGTGGACAGCAAGGAGCGGGGGTCACCCATATCCAGCAGCTTCACCTTTAGCATGATGCTGGCCAGAGGGGCTCTCTGGGGGGGGGGGGGTACACGGGAACAGAGGGGGATGGAGGGGACAGAGGTGGACAGCAAGGGGACGGAGGGGGACAGAGGTGGACAGCAGGGGGACGGAGGGGGACAGAGGTGGACAGCAGGGGGACGGAGGGGGACAGAGGTGGACAGAAGGGACGGCAGGGAGAAGGAGGAGGACAGAGAGGGACAATGGAGGACAGAGAGATGCAGAGGAGGAAATATATTTTTATATTTAAACTTTACGTTTAATTAGCCAAATAAAGATATCAATGTTTGTTTTAATAAAAGTTTTAAGCAGAGAAATATAATAGGCAATATAATGAAGACGCAGTCTTGACAGGTATATAGGTTAAAATTACCAGCATCTCAGGAACTACATAATCTGGGATCTCGTTCCTCCAAAAGTCCTTGGTTACCAGCCGGTAGCAGAAACCCTTGGACACACGGCCAGCCCTTCCTGAGAGACACAGGGAGAGACTTCAGACAGTAGAACCGGGGGAAAACTCTATGGGTTCCAGGGTTCTAGAACGCGCTAAAAGAAGTCGCCATTAAGAGTATTAATGAGCTCTGGTAACCCATAGATAGGATTTGCAATATGAGTTTGGTTTCAGGGCAATGACTTCGAAAGGTAAAGAGCTAAGGACACTATTTATATACAGTATAAACAATTTAGGTCCTAGGACTAAAACTTGTGGAACCCCACATTTCATACACAAAGGTAATTCAATGTGCTTTGCACAAGGCAAACAGAAACATACATTCTATGGTCCCAAACACACTCATTCCCACTACTGGTTTTTACAGTTACAGACCATATAGTCAGCTATCACAGGGTGTAGATAGATAAAGATAGATAGCTAGATCAAAGGGTGTTTTTCCCCTTTACCTCTGCGTTGGTTACAGTTGGTCTTGGAGGCCCAGGTCAAACGGAGGGACTGGTAATTGGTCTCGGTGTCACAGACCATGTGACGTGCAAGACAGAAGTCTATCACTGAAAACGACCAAACAAACAATTCAACTTCATTATTACATAAGGAAAGAATGTGAACATTATTTAATTTGATTGGTACAGTACACATTATCTAAACAAAATGACTGAAGTAGCTTAAATTAAGAAGCTACGGACCGTATTTGACATCCGGAACAGTCACGGAGCTCTCGGCAATATTGGTGGACAGAATAATCTGGGGGGGAATTAAAGAAGGTGAAACCAAAACATGAAAAGCACTGGAGAACTCACTGGTGACGTTCCATGTAACAGACGGAAACACTTTTTTATTTACCAACATATTCAACCTATCAACATAACATTCAGAATGCTTAGTTGTATAACATTTTTACAAAGGACATTGGCAAGAGTGTCAAACCCAACCGTGTCAATTTGTCACTTTCTGTTTTTACATTGTAATCACACCAAAAACAACATCAAGCTTTGGAGCTTATAACTTATAGTATACTGTTCAGTATACTGAACACACCAGCTTCCTACTCAACTCGCAGAGTATTTAGGGGTAGGGTATCATTGAGGGAGGGACTGTTACCTTCCTATACCCGGGGACAGGCACCAGGAACACCCCGTTTTGCTCCTCCAGGGTAACGGTGGAGTGGAGGGGGTACACCTGCAGTCTGACCGCAAAACAACAAACAAACAATCTCAGTCTCTTTCTCTCGACACACACACCATTAGAGGAACGGAAGATAACAATAACATCTCCTTTACTCTACCGTGGTGGAAATGGCAAGGTTGTCCTGTCATGTTTTTTTTGTCTCAATGTAAATAACATGTAGCCTAAATGTAAAAACTAAAGCTGAGCAGCATTTATTATTATAAGATATTTATTATTATAACCTTTTCATATGTACCGCAAGTTGAACGCAGTATTACTTCATTGTAAACTATAGTGACAAATTTAGAAGCCTCTTGTGTACTAGCTTGTCATAAATAAAGAAGCGCTCAATGTGATTACAGTAGGCTGGTGCTGAGCTAGCAGACATACTACGAAACCTCTGGTGTATCAGCTGTGATAAATTAAGATAGATATATTATTAAGAACTCAAGTGTTCCTACAGTAGGCTGGTGCAGAGCCAGCAGACGTGCTCACTAACCTCTGGTGTACCAGCTTGTGATAAATAAAGATAGATATATAAAATGATTAAAACCTCAGTGTTCCTACAGTAGGCTGGTGCAGAGCCAACAGCAAACTATCACCTCTTGCGGACCAGCTTGGCCAACGCCTCCTGCATGTAGTGGATCTCATGGAGACCAGGCAGGAACACCAGCACACTGCCTCGCTCAGGAAGGTGGGCAGCCGTCTCTTTCTCCGTCTTAACGCTGCGGGCGCACGCACGCACACACACACGCACACACACACGTGTAAAAGTAATATAAATACAAACACTGTGGAGGATGATATGGAGGAGGATGTGGAGGCTCCTACCTCTGGTCTTTGGCCTCCAGCTCGTCAAAGCTCTGGATGAGGCTGACGGCCACGTTGTACATCTCCACGGTGATGTTAGGCTCGTCCGAGTTAGGCAGAGGCACCTGGACCACACACACACACGCACACATGCGCACACGCACATTCCTTTAATGTAAACACTGCACTTAGATGATGTGAATCAGTCTTAAAACATGGACCCCAGTCCCTGCCTGTGCTTTCTCACCCTGTAGGGGACGAGGCCACTGAGCTCCTCAAGGTAGAACTCCTCGATGGCGTACGGCGCGCCCTCCACCTCAAACACATAGGCCGGGTTCATCTGGTTGCGGACGGGGGTCCCAAAGTAGTCGGCAAACTCCCGGCAGTTGATCGTGGCCGACATGAGAATGATCTGAGGAGAGGAGGACACGGGAGCTTGTAGTGGCGTCGATCTGACGCTGATGAACTGAAGGAGAGATTCAGTCAGGTAGAGAGGGACTCTGAGGACTATATGGGGACGTTTAGATGGCAGTGGAGGGTAAGGGAGCTGTGTTGTGTGAGGGCTTAATCTTAAAGTCCTAGTCCACAGTGAAAGTAACTTTGGATAAAACCCATCTCGTAAATGACAAATCTTTTTTTTTTTACAAATAAATGAAGGGGAAGACTTTGGATATTTTGTACTGATTTTCTTTCATAGTTTCATGGTTTTACCTTGACGTAGCGTGAATTGGAATGGAGAAGTTTTCTGACAACCAGAAGGAGGAAGTCCAGCTCTTCGGTGCGCTCGTGAACCTGAATTACACAGGATGATCAGGACTACATCTTAAAACACAGGACTACATCTTAGGACACAGGACAACATCTTAGGACACAGGACAACATCTTAGGACATCTTAGGACACAGGACTACATCTTAGGACACAGGACAACATCTTAGGACACAGGACAACATCTTAGGACACAGGACAACATCTTAGGACACAGGACTACATCTTAAAACACAGGACGACATCTTAAAACACAAGACGACATCTTAGGACACAGGACTACATCTTAGGACACAGGACTACATCTTAAAACACAGGACGACATCTTAAAACACAAGACGACATCTTAGGACACAGGACTACATCTTAGGACACAGGACGACATCTTAAAACACAGGACTACGTCTAAGGACACAGGACTACGTCTTAAACAAGGGACTACATCATAAGACACGCATATTAAGACAGAGGACTACAGCTTAGATACAGGATTAGCTTTGAAAATCCATCAACCTACAACTATAGTATGTACTACAGACTGGGTGTGGGTCTATCTGGGATGGGGTATCTCATCTATGAAGATGTGAGAGTACTCAGGGAAGGTCTTGTTGTAAAGTTAAATATGTTAAAGGATGTTGACTATGTGGGTCTATGTTACCTCGTCTATGAAGATGTGAGAGTACTCAGTGAGGGTATTGTTGTAAAGTTAAACATGTTAAAGGATGTTGTCTATGTGGGTCTATGTTACCTCGTCTACGAAGATGTGAGAGTACTCAGTGAGGCTCTTGGATCCCACCAGCTTCTGCAGCAGCACTCCTGTGGTCATGTAGATCAGCCTGGTGTGTTCTGTGGCCATCCTCTCCAGGCCCACCTACAACACACACACACACAACCCCAAAGCCTCACCACCCACATCAACTAAAAAAACAAACAGCAAATGGACAAGCCCAGTTCTAAAAAACACTGCCTACCTACAAGACCCACTGGCAACATACATGCGCACAAGGAGGTGTGGAAGAGAGTCCAAATCTAGGCATTGGCCCAAAGCCCACCTCTAGACACACCTTAGACAAGCACTACTGTCAACTACTACAATAGTAATAGGTGACAATGCTGCAGAAAAGTGTGATCAGGTCCAAATAATCTAATAAATAATTTCATAAAGTTCAGCTCAACTTCTGGCAAAGAAAAACATAAACTCATCGTTCAATACTTTCCAGAAGCTTGCTAGTGCTCCATTTGACGGTGCCACCATTCAATTCGATTGGTTCAAAGTTTGCAGGCTTGTGAGGAAGTTTTTTTCCCCAGCATTTAGAGGTGGCTTAAAGTGTTTTTCATTCTGTAGTTGGTTTGCACATCCATTCCCAATGTTAAAGTGAACTGACTGTGCTAAGCCCTGGAGCTGAGACATCGAGGCCAACGTGACTGTGTGGAGTAGCTGTCAGTCAGCTGGTCTGTCTGGAAAACACCGGTCTCGTGTAACTGTGTCCAGCACGCCCCAGGAAGATAAAACGCCTTGACCTTGGGTTTCTCAGCGGCAAGAAAAACACTAGCTACAGAAGGCGTAACGCTGTCACTCATAATAATAATAACAATAACATTATTATTATTATATAAAGATGGCTGAGGAACAAGACAAAGAGAGGAAGACAGAAGAGTAGGGAAAGTAACCAAGAAAGACAGGAAACAGAGAGAGAGAGCGAGAGAGAGACAGACAGAGAAAGCTGAAAAAGAGAAAGGCAGACCAAAGAAGGAGCAGAGAGGCGTTTGTAAGGAGCGTCTACCCTCCGGACCCTCCACACAGAAAGGAGAGGAGACATAGCAAAGAGCATGGCCTTAATGGTCAAAGTCACGGAATATAACAACAGAGTCCCACTTTGTCTGTAGCACTACTCCTCTCTCTCTCTCTCTCTCTCTCTCTGTGTATGAGAGAGAGAGAGAGAGAGAGAGAGAGAGAGAGAGAGAGAGAGAGAGAGAGAGACAGAGACACAGAGAGACACTCGGTACCAGGAGGACAGTGGTTATCTAACAGTAAATAAAGAGGGGGGGGGCTCAGTGGCCCTATAGATGTGAAAGGCTGGGGGCTCTCTCCATTATCCACGTTCATATTTCTCATCTTTTCTATTATATTTGGATACGGATCTCGATTTCCATGGTTCTATGTGAAGAGATTGTGGTAGGTACCACATGATGTAATTATGTGTGTGTGTGTGTGTGTGTGTGTGTGTGTGTGTGGTAAACTAATATAGTGTTTGTATCCTCCTGCTTTTGTATTTTCGTTCACTCTTTTCATTTATTTTATAGCGATATCAGGGTGCAAAAAGTGTTGAATTTTGGTTTTAATGTGTAAATTAAGTGATTTTTTTATTTATTTTTTAATCATGTGAGAAGGCATACAAAGAGGTCTCCCCCTTGCTGCTGTCAGTCCAGTGTCTGCCTCAGGAGGAGCAGACAGGCACGGAGAGTCACCGCTAAGCAGCATTAGTGAAATGAGCCAGAGTCCGCCCTGCTTCTTATACCCACGGCTGACCTCACTGTGCACGACTGAATTAAAACGCTGTGTTACGCCATCAAACGCATTCATTAAACTCCAATTAACATTACAAGTAAGCAGCTTGTTAGCATAAGCGTACATTTGTGCCCTGCCCCTTCCTCCCTCTATCCCTCCACCCCCTCGCTCCCTCCACCCACTCCCTCCTCCTTCCCTCTCTCCTCCCACACACTCCTTCTCTCTCTCACTCTCTGTCTGTCCTCCTGTGGAGGGCAAGTGAGTGGTGGAGTGGGTTTTCTGCACAGAGCTTTAGATGAGAGAACAGCAGCATCGCTCCAGGTTGTCTGCTTACCACACAGCACCGGTTACGCAACACACACACACACACACACACCCTAGTTTCAACCATCCTTTCATGTTTTTTGAATTAGAGACTTCCTCTAGCAATACCTTGAATTATTCCTCATTTGGTTGTTACAGGATGATTGGCTTGGTTGCTGTTTTTATACATGCAACATAACGCAAGAAAGAAAGAAAGAAAGAGAGTTGTGTGTTCGGTTTCCCCATGTTTCTGCTAAGACCCTCCAAGTCCTTGTATCACCAACCTGATATCCCACCAGACTTCCCAGGGTGCACTTGCGCTCCCTGGCCACCCAGCGGGCGATGCTGCTGGCTCCTATCTTGCGGGGCTGCGTGACCACCAGCTTACAGGGGGCGTTCCTCTGGTTGTAGTAGTCCAGGATGAACTGGGGCAGCTGGGTGGTCTTCCCACTACCTGTGGACCCCCGAATGATCACCACGGAGTTGTTCTCTATCAAAGAGATCAGCTGGGAGCGTGCACACACACACACACACACACACACACAGAGAAAGAGACAGAGACAGAGACAGACACACAGACACACAGTAGTGTTGGGTTGACAATATGGTCTGATTTCCAATGCAGAGCTAGCCTTCTATAGGGCCAACTCAACATGACAACAACACAAGAGGTTAAGAAACTATAATAATCTAAGGAATGTACAGGAATTATAGTGTATTTGGTGGAAGAAAAGGAACAGATCATTGAGTGGGTGCTTGGTAACCCTGCTTGGCCATTAAATGGAAACCAGATCCTCAATATCAGTGATAACCCTGCACCGCACACAATGAAAACCTGACACATCAGACTGCATTGAATGAGAACCAAACGAAAACGAAGACTAGGGTCATGACTGTTGAAGAACGGGACCCTGTTGAAGTCGTCACCCCCCCACCAGCACCCCCACTCCTCTCATACCTCTTGTCTGCTTTTGGTGATGGGTAAGCTGGGGTACTCATAGCTAGCCAGGGTGGGTGGAGGGGCACCAGGAGCTGTTTATAACAAAGAGAAGAAGGAGCAAAGTCCACAAAATGAGCGTATACCATATAGTCGTCTATGGTCGGGTTTTTCCCCCTCAGCTCCCGACTGCGACGCAACGTTTTTGACATCAAGAGTCACTTACAAGGGATGTCGGCTCTGATGGCTCTGCTCCTCAGCCCACCTTCAGGGGTGTCCTTCCGAGGACTGCCCGCGTCAGACACACTTTTCTCAGGGCTGCAGGGATAAACGTATAGGATAACGTCAGAAACGTTGTTTATTCGTACGAACAAAGGTACACAAAGAAAGGATCCGGCTGCTGCACTGTCACACACTGTAAAAGGGAAGGGCTCCGCGGCGACACGCGAGCCGGCAGCCTTCATGTGACACCACTGGAACACCATGGATGGCCCTACTGTGAGGCAGTCTACTCCAATCCTACTCCAGTCTCTCTCTCTCACGCGCACGCACACACACACGCACACGCACACACACACACAGCCCCCAACACTATCTCCCAGGCAGGAGCTGGGTGAAGGGATGCAGTCTGACAATGGCCTCCGCTGTTTGAACACGCATGGTTTTAAGAGCTGATGAGCACGCTAACATGCTACTACCAGTCACTGGGCTCCACTGCAGCAGCGTCACAACGATGAGAGTCCTTCTAGAAGTACTGTACCTCTTTCTCTCTGTCCCTATTTCGCTCTCTTTTTTGTTCTCTCGCTCTCTGAAGCCCTTCTTTTCCCCCCTCCCACCTTTCTTCCACGGGTCAAAAAATACTCTCGGCTCCATCTCTCCCTTCACCCCCCCCCCTCCCTCCCTCGTCTCCCCTGTGGCTGTCTCAGCCAGGCCCAGGGCAACTGTTGCAGGCAGAGCGGTCCCAGTCATCAGCCTTCCTCCCTCCCTCCCTCCTTCCCCCTCTTCCCTCTCTCCCATTTGTTTCTGTCTGTGTGAAGGCGAGAGGAGAACTTTATCAGCCCAGCAGGCAGACACACTGTCAGCTGGCAGCAGCTCAGACGCATGCTAACACACACACTCAGATGAACACACACCAGTGGCTCACTGTCACACAGCTAGAAACGACTTCTCACACACACACTTCTACCCGCACACCAGTTCTTGCTCTCTCTCACACACACACACACATATTTATATTTAGTCTCCTTCTCTTTCTCACACACACACACACACACACACACACACACACACACACACACACACACACACACACACACACACACACACACACACACACACACACACACACACACACACACACACACACACACACACACACACACACACACACACACACACACACACACGGGGCAAGCAGCAAAGCAGCTGACCTTACAACAAAGCGACACACAGGGACATCGAGGTGAGGGGAGAAGAGAAGTGACAGCTATTAGTCAGGCAGAGAGCAGAGGGAGTGTCTGTGTGTGTGCAAGACAGAGAAAATCAGCAAAAACAATAAAGAATCATAAAAATAAAAAGTCCACATTAAACTGAGAAACGGCAGAAAGGATGAAAGTTTGTGAAAGCACAAAGGGGCAGGCGTACGTCCAGCCTCAGATAGTACTCTAGACAGACAGAGTATTCTCCTCCTCCTCCTCCTCCTACAGGCAGGGCAACAGAGAGGCAGAGCGCTCCGCTCTGGGCTTAGCGTCGCTGCTGATCACAGCCGGCAAGGGAAAAGGCTTGGATGTTGTACAGACGGACTGAACTCTTCATCATGACTGACCCCGTGGAGGAAGACTCTGGACCGTGTGGAGGGCTCGCGTCGGTCTTTGCTGCTGCTTCTCTGGTTTAAACTCTGCCACTGTTACTCCAACAGAAGCCTCGTCAGTGCACTACGCTTATCTGTGAGTACTGATCTCTCATCTAAAAACCATGTGTTGCTGTTTTATCATTGCGTTTCAGACCAGAATCGTGTATGGTGATGCTATCAACGTGTTCAGAAACACAAGTGGCTGACCAGCCACCAATAACTTACAATGCTCTAGAGGGTCACATTAAATTAAAGTCCAACATGGCAGTGATTTTAGTGATTCAATAAATGGCCTGGAACTGAAAGATAAAAACAGAATTGAAGTCAGGTTGTGCAAATGATTCTGCTTTACAGACTGCAACCAAGCAGAGCGGTGGTTTGATATGTGTGTAGGAGCTAAGATTTGTGCATCTTTCAGTTTCTCCCAAAAATAACTAACCACTGGACAAAAGCCAAATATAGCAATGAGAAAGAAGACATCCTCTCCTTGGAACAAATATTTACTTTATATAGTCGGGAAAACCAAAGGTCTTCACATGACGAGACGGCCTCTCCACCAGGTCCGTGCAACTAACCAGACATATCTGGTGTGACCTCTGACCTCAGGCTATGTAATCAATCACAGTGCTGAGGTGTGGGATGCATTGAAAAATCGGTCTGAGGAAATCACCACACACACACACACACACACACACACACACACACACACACACACACACACACACACACACACACACACACACACACACACACACACACACACACACACACACACACACACACCTCAGGAGAACCACAACTGTGATGGTAATCAGAGCACTAATCATGGCTGAGGCCACGGGTCACCTACAGAGACAGTTGAAATATCGATAACATCTCACTGCCCATCAGTCAAAGACAACAAAAGTAAACAAAACCATACTGACCGACTCAACACCGGTTTCTATGAGAACAAGTAGGAGGAAAAAAGGCTTTGATTCGTGACAAAAACCCAAAAACATTCCACGATGCCAGTTAGTAAAACATTTACAATCAGCACTATTGTACACATGAAGCCGCCAAATATGACTGTTTGGAGCATGGAAGTGGTTCTATGTAGAACCATACAGGGCTCAGATTTGGTGCTATGTGGAACCATTAGGATACAAGTATGATGTCTAATAGTACCATCTGTGGCTTATTTTTGTCCTCCGATATATATATATATATACACAGTATATATTATTTTTGTCCCCCTATATATATTATAATTACATAGGCTATATAAACCCATTTGGGGTGTTTTATATGTGGTAACTTGGAACCATTTGCGGTTCTAATATGGCGCTACATAGAACCATCTGTGGTTTAAATATGCGGCTATATGGAACCATTAAAGATTTGGACAGTCCCTTTTCTTTAGTTTGGTTATTGGATAAGGAGTTATCCGTCTGCCAACTTAATCAGGGTGACATTTAAATTATTGAGGCGAGCTGTTGTTCAACCATGAAACCAGCTAAAACAAAGTCCAATGTGGGAAAATCCATCCATCCATCCATTAACTTTACCGCTTATCCTGTACAGGGTCATGGGGGGGCTGGAGCCTATCCCAGCGGACACAGGGCAAGAGGCGGGGTACACCCTGGACAGGTCGCCAGTCTATCATGTGGGAAAATGTCACACATAAAAACAATAGAACAAGCGCATTGCCACCGCAGTGATGCTGTTCTGAGTTCTGACTAACTTCGCTTGACGTTAATACCGGTGTTGTGCCAAAATTCGACCTGTAATTTCGAAATGTATGAAACAACCTTTAATATTTCAAAGCCCACTATTTCAAATATTACCACAGATGACATTTTCTTTTCCTCTTATTTGAAAACAAACATGCGCGCGGTAACAACATTTTAGACCACGCAAATTGATGCAAAAAACATCGGCCACTGCCATCGGTGAATGCCATCTTATTTGCCGATAGGTCGATGCCAGTCAACATCGGTGCATCCCTAATAAGGATACATCCAGTGTGAAATTTTTTTTATAATTTAAAAACACCCCAGGGATGTGAATTTCTTTGAGTTTTCATCCAAACATCCCCCTCTTCCCTCAGGAGGATTCTTGCTGGTGTGTGCCTCCACCATGCCCCTGTTCAGTTGGATGAAATGGTCTCGTTCAGATGGAGACCAGACGCAGGACGACAGCCAGGGACCCCCTGTGTCTCCTCCAGCAGCAGCAGCAGCAGCAGCAACAGCAGCCCATTCCCCGGGGTCCTCCTCCCCTCCGACCCCACCCCCCACCAGCCGCATGCTGATCAGAGAGCTCCTGTGGCACGTGGAGGAGAGAGAGCGCCTGGCTCGAGAGGTGGAACGGGAGCATAGGCTGGCGCACGGCGCGCTGGGTTACCGCTGGCTCCAGAGCTACCCCAGGCTACGGACCCTCATCCCCGCCTCGGAGAGACACCAGCTGGAGCGGTTATGTGCTCGGATCCCTCCCGTCCACACGGCCATGGTTCTCTCTAGGTCAGTGTTGGGACTGATCCAGTAGCCATCATCTCAGTATCCATATCACAGTGCTCAATGTGCATCATCGTACACTTCTAAGGATCCTTACTACTAGAGCGGTTACATTAGCAGGGGTCTGAGATAAAAAGGCATATTTGAATTTGAACATCACATCAATTGGATCACTAGCTACTTCACCTGTGAGGAGGTGATATGAAACACGTTTGTTGCATTAGAATTACATTAGCACCTCGTGGCAATAGAAATATTTGCATATTCAAACTTCCAAGTGAAAACATGCAAACTGTATTTTTATTTTATATGTAAAAAAAATTATAAAAAAGACAACCGCTTTGGTCCAGTTCTGTCCACATTGTATAGTATAACAGTGATTGGTAGATAATTCCCCTTTGTTGGGGTGATATAACACTAGGGAAAGGAAACTCAAGGGGGAGAGGTGAAAGGGTAAGACTTGAGTGCCAAAAAAGCCACTAGGCGTTATTGTCACTATAAATAGAACAACATTTCGCGGGGAGTGAAGAACGCATTGCAAAAGGTGAAGTATGACACCCTGAGGGGTACAGAGCAACCTCTGTACGATTCCATTAACCATGATTCCAATTCATATTCATAACAATGCATAACGTTAGCACAGGCCAACTGAAGCATCATGCCATACAATATTAATTCAAACAAAAAATTTGAGCGAGCTAGTGAGCGTTAGTATAATGAGATTTAAAGGCTCAGAAAAACATGAATTTTCTCCGCTGAATCCTTTTTGAGTGCTCTTTTTTAAAAAGCCTGTACATTTCTGTGGAATCTAACAGAACTGAATGGAAAGGGTACTTCCACTTGGTTGATCATTGGGACTGTCAAAGTCATTTTCACAGTCCAGTTACTTTACAATGCCAGAGAATATGGCACCCCTAATATTTGACTCTCCTCCCCAAGACTTTTACGTAGTGTCCCAAGTCTTGACTTTAAATAATCACATTACTAGCACAACAGGTAAGGCATAACAACAAATTATGCTTAAGTTTAGAACATATATCACAATCAAAGGAAGTAGGCTAATGCATTTAATTTTATTCAAATCCCCTCTAATTCAAAACTACTTATATATTTTATATTATATGTCTTTTCTATTTATTCTATTCTATCATTCCCCTAAATCAACTTCCCTCTCAGGTTTCGCGAGGTGCTGGCGACAAATAATATCCTGCCATGGGAGCTGGTGTACGTTTTCAAGCAGGTGTTGCAAGACTTCCTCGACAGGGAAAATGGAGAGGAATACACAGAGCACCGCTCGCCGCAGCCCGCCCGACTCCGGCCTATGGAAGCTTGGACTAACCGCTACCAGATGAGGCAGGGCTTTGTCACGCCGACCGTGCCTAACTGTTACGAGCCTCCTAGGGAAGAGATCCCGACAATCTCTGGTTATGTGGACCGTGCTATGCGATGTTCCAGATCGTTCGATGCTCCCAGAGACTGGGACATTCCTAGTTACAACTACTCAGTTCCAACTAAATCCAGGGCTTCTTACAGCACTACACTGTGAGAAAGAAAAAAGCGGGGTGGGTGCGTGTGAGTTCATTTATGACTCAACTTATTGGTCTGAACCCTTTGACTTTTAACGGGTTAAAATGATAATGCAAAACGTTGCAACGATAATTCGTTCCACACCAACAAAGGTAAATAAGACATCTACACCTTCTTAAACATCAAATTCCAAGGACTTTAAGGACTTTCCACTTTCCAGGCCAAATTCCCTCAACTTCAAGAACCCAACAGGGCATAGTTTGAGCTATGGATCAGGGTTAATTACTGTTACACCACTGAGTATTTGTATAATGAGAACTAGCAGGCTTTATAGAAGTTCACCATGTGTGAACCCTTCCCAATTGTGCTGTGTAAATTCAGGTAGTAAAAACTATCATAATAATTTATATTCTTGCGCAATATATATAAATTCAAGCACTTTCAATGAACCAAGTCTATTAATGCCTATTTTCAAGGCCTTGATCTTTTTTTTTCCCCAATTCACAAACTTTCAAGGATTTCAAGGAGCCGTGGGAACTCTGCTTAGCAGCATCTACCAACGTCTGGTGGTTGAGCCTGAGGTCACTATTCTTGCTCAAAATGTTTGTCGACCAAAATAGCGATCGGCAGATTCGGCACAGCGACTAACTTCCACAAAACTTTGGCTAGGAGGCCACCTTGCCGAACATGATAGCAACCAAAGTCAAATAACACAAGCTAGTGTTGGCAGTGGTAGTTGAACTACTTAAAGGTGGAACATTATAGTTCGTTGTTTTATTTCGCTTAGGGTTACGGGTAGCAACTCCACCACCCCACACAACAAGAGTCAAGACATGTGCAATGCATGCCCGTTCACATCTCGCTAGCAGGCAACACATGGCTAACTCACCTGCATTCCAACGATGTCAACTCATCAGACTTTGCTTTAGTGGCTTCATCTGTGATTTTAATGTTTGCAAACTGTGTCCCTAATGTAAACCATTCGGTTATCTGTTCTGCAGTTATTGCTTTCTTCATGTTTGCACAGCTCTTTTTTTGTTCTATACTTCACAGAGACATTGTCATCCAACTGTCCGTTTGTTCAATTTGGTCTTTCGTTTCAGATTAGGGCCTGAGTGTAATTAGCACGTGACCATGCAAACGGTAGTGCGGTTTTTGTTGAGCTCCTAAAATAAACATATCAAATATTGTCAATGAATGACCGATTACCCAGGAACATGGTAAAACAGGACAACATGTTGTGTCTCTCTATTTCTTAAGCATAAAAAGTAAGTTATTAGACAAGTTATTTGACAAAAAAAAAATGTCTTTGTCTCTACCAGTCAGGTCAACGATCATAACAGATTAAATGAACATTTTCAGTGTGACAGAGTTTTTATGGAGTGACTGTTTCAAACCTACCAGGTACTTCTATGGTAAATAGTAAACACCATTACCTGTTATAAATCCTGCAGTCAGTACACTTGCTGCTGTTTTCTGTCTTTGCATTGTCAAAACGTCCGTATTTCATTATGTGTAATACTTCCTAATAATACTATACTAGTACTACTAATAATAATGCTATACTAGTACTATAAGGCAAATACCCATTTCAGCTCAATACTTTCTCCACAGTTTTGAAGGAGACCAGAGACAATATTTCTAGGGAGAAGCCTTCAATGTCATGGAGCAGTCTCAGCCATCCAGTCTCATCATCTTTGGCCAGGGCCTCAAGGACTGACTGGAGCTGTAGAATGCGATTGAGGCAGAAACTTCTTGTGATGTTTTGAAATAAAATCATTAAAACCAAAAAAATAAAATAAAAATAAGTTTTATGTGGGAAACATTAATGCCCTGGCAGTGTATTGTGAGTGCAAGCCCATGCCCACTAGTCTCTATTTATCATTCCCTTGCCTTTTTGAAATAGGCTACATACTGATACTGTGTGAATGGAAAATGGCCAGAAGCTCTTCAGTAGCCTCTGGCGTGTAGCATCAAAGCACAGTCTGTGATGCCCTGAAATCCTGTGATGCCCTGAAAATTACACTGTTCGTGCCGCTATGATGATTGAGCTTGATTTATGGGAAACATCACATAATGATGATAAAGCAGATGTAAAATTAACGATATTTTGAGCCTGAAAAGGAAGGAGAATTGTATGCACATGTGGGAATATAGATGGTAGGAGATATATTTTTGATATATTTGAGGAATTCGTGCCACATAAGCATCAAAGCTGCAATGACCAGTGAAGGTGCATGGTCACATGACTCCCAATGCTTGAATAGTTGGATAAGTAATGAAACAATTTACATGAAAGGATCCACAGGCTCTCTCCACATCCCCACTGGGAGTATTAAAAAAATAAAACCTGTGTGAACCCACAGACACTCCTGCTTTCTCATGGGGCATGCAACAGTGGGCAGTGGGAGAAAGCAAGTTTGCAAACCTATAGTCAGAAGACAAACTCTATTAAACTGAAGTGGAGGAAAGTTTTAGGTAAGATGTGGTCCCAGGACAAGAAATCATTTTGTAATACACCGTAGCTGCAGCATGAAGCAAAGATTTTAATACAATATAAACCATAAATACAGGAACTCAACTTCGGTATAACCAATGTATTTCCATAGAGTTGTAATTCATTTAACCAATTTAAAGGATTTGTGCTGATAATTTGGACTTCATGTGACATGGATGTGAGGTAGACTTAGAAGATTCATTAATTTCAAGAACTTCAGTGACTATCCGTTTAAAATTTACAACAACGATTGTTTCATAAATGTTCCTGTTGGTTGTATAATTAATTTTATTCCGTTGTAGGCCTACTTTGTCAAGGAAGAGGGTTAGTAGCGTTATAGGCGCGGTGGGCTTGGCCCCATCTAGTGGTCAACATTTGCAGCATCCAAACAACTTCACTGTCGAGTATGCATTGACATTAATAGGCCTACACCTGCCCAATTTCAACTTCAGACTGTGTCCGTTCTTCACTAAAATCGAGTAACAGAAGACAGACAGACAGACAGACAGAATTCCTGCCTTTGTAGTAAGATTGTTAGAATAGATGTCAAGTGGTCAGCAGTCCAGTGCCACAAGAAAATAATAATTGGTGGCAATGCTGCGACTGGACTTTCGTTGCTGTTTTTGTTTTAATTTTATATTTATTTATTGTTATTGATGTTTATTTAAAGGTTTTTCAGACATATCTAAATCTGAGAAAAAAAATACAACATGTAGCCTAAATTACATCTGGAAAATAATGACAAGATTTAAGTTAAATCTGGGAAAAGATACACGCATTTTTTTACACTTGGAACACCATATTTTTTGAGCTACTGCTTCAAACCGAAAAACTTAGTTGCAGCACTGCCACCAGTGTAAAATGTTAGTCTGGAGCCCTGTGCTAAAAAAAAAAAAAATCCCTCTACCTCCACATGGTTAATCGATTCAATGTAGTCTCAAAAAGGTTACTTTTAGCCGAGGCCACCACATGAGATAATCACAATGTATTCAATTAGCCTGGATACTGAAGTGTACTTGACACGAAGTCAGCTTCTTTTTTCTCTCTCCCTATAAGCAGTTTAAAAGGGATGCAAATCAACGTTTGCCTTGTGCAGGACGTGAAAACTTGTAGAGAACATGTTTTCCAAGAAGATTTACAATTGCAACCACTTTTCAGTGTCTGTGGATTTAGTCTGAAGTCTGAGTTAAGTATCTAATCACGAAATAAAAATCAGTGGACGTCACCGTTTACTACTATGGATGCTAAGCATAATAATGACAATACTACAATTCCCATCATGCAAATACATTTACGCTCCTTTGAGTGAAGGCAAGCTGATCAGCTGATCTGACCCGACAACAAAATAACGCTGAAATCGTCAGACAGGGCTGATGAACAAATAATGACTATTTTCGGGACAACTTAAATGCAATAACAAAACGGAAAGCCCTTGGAACAGACTTTTCAAATTTTTTTTCGTGTTCTGGTCATATTGTAAAGGTACTCTGTGATTTCCGACTGTTTGGCAGCCATTGGTTGTTATTGTTTATACTAGCTAGGCTAGTAGTTGAGTCAGCTGGCTAACTGGCTAGCACTGCGGCTTTATAAGGAGCGAGTCTCGGAGTTTGTTGTTGTTGGATAAGTTTACGATAACTAGATACTTAGATAGCCTGTTTTAATACATGTAGCATTAGCCCTGGCGTTCAAGCAACAAAGTTCTTAGCATTAAGTCTTTTAATACTCGCTGGGACTGTATTCGACTGAATGTCACTTTGTCAAAACAATTCGCTAGTTAGCTAGTGACTTTGAGACGAGAGCTAGCCCGATGTCCCTTACCAACTAAGCTAAAAACACTAACGTAAGCCGTATTATGTAATATTTGCACATTAAGTTTTCAGGGAACATTTTTTGGTTTTGTTGGCAGTGACAAACGTTAGCTAGCAAGTTAGCTACAGTAGTTTTATAATCGTTTTGATCGAGCGAATACTTTTTTTTGTTGCTCATTTTGAATATCTCTACCTAATCTCATCTCGATATCTGTTCTGTTTTGGCAGCTAGGATTTTTTTTACGAACAAATGGCCAACCAATATTTATCTTGAAATATTAGGTTAGCTAACGACTGGGTATTTTAAGTTGCCAGCCTCAAATACAGCTAATCTGATTTTGTTCTATGTTTATCTTATGAAAGCAAATTAAACTTTGTTTTGTTTTTGTTTTTGCACTTTTTTTTTTGCTATTTGAAGAAGTTGGTATTACAGTCCAGTCAATTCCTTTTGCAAAACACTGTATTTGTTCACTCTAAATGATGAGTGGCCATGGCTCCTCTTCAGAAAAGGGAGTTAATACTAGTCTGATATGTCAAGAGAGCTATGCTTGTGGTGGTTTAGAGGAGGCAGCATTTGAGTGTGCAGAGTGTAAAAACCTGCAGTGTGTTCGCTGTGAGCTTGAACTCCACAGCCAGGAGCCGCTGGAGAACCATAAGCGGGTTCGGATAGGACCTGACCATGTCCCTTACTGTGACTACTGCAACAAAGTGGCTAACAACGGTGGCCCTGTTAAAGAAGGACCGCGGAATCGTTCTACTGTCCGCTGCCAGAACTGCAGAGTTAACCTGTGTCAAGACTGCCAGAAACGTACCCACGGTGGAGGGAATAAGAAGAGGCACCACCTCACAACTTATCATCCACCTTCTAAGGCTGCCAAGGCCACCTCTGCCCCGATTATAGCACCACCCTCTGCCTCCGCTATAGCGCCAGCTCCAGCACCGTCCTCTACTCCAGCTACAACCCCTCCCCCATCCCCTGCTCCACCCTCTGCCCGAGCCCAAGCTCCACCCTCTTCCCCAGCCCCAGCTCCACTCCCCCCCCCACCCCCAACCCCGGCTCCATCATCAACCCGAACCCCAGCTCCAGCTCCAAACTTTGGCCCCACTGTAGATGAGACAAATGCTCACAGAGCAAGACTCATGGATAAAGTCTCCAGCTTCCTTCTGGTGGATGAGAACGAGGAGATGCAGGTGGGTACATGTATGAAAAAAGTTCAGGTTGAATATCCTTTATAACTCTAGATGTTGAATTGAATGAACCCTAAATACCCTAGATCATTTTATTAACTCATTCAGTCTTTACATTACATCGACAGCTTTTGGAATATTTTATTATGTATGTACATTTTGGACATCAACTCATTCTTCCTGTATCCACAAAGGTAAAAGACGAATCTGCCTTTGTGAAGCTGTTGAATTGCGAGCCGGACAGGCTTCTCAAAGTGGTGTCCATCTTTGGCAACACAGGAGAGGGAAAGTCCCACACCCTGAACCACACCTTTTTCATGGGCAAAGAAGTGTTCAAGACTTCCCCCACACAGGAGTCCTGTACAGTGGGAGTGTGGGCGGCCCTGGACCCCATCCACATGGTGGTGGTCATCGACACCGAAGGCCTGCTGGGGAACAGCAACAACCAGGGCCAGAGGACACGCCTTCTGCTTAAAGTCCTCGCCATATCCGACCTCATCATCTACCGCACCCACGCCGACCGTCTCCACGACGACCTGTTCAAGTTCCTGGGCGACGCCTCGGACGCCTACCTGAGGCACTTCACCAAGGAGCTGAAGGCCACTACGGCGCGCTGCGGCCTGGATGTACCGCTGTCCACCCTGGGTCCTGCCGTAGTCATTTTCCACGAGACCGTCCACACCAAACTGCTAGGCTCAGGTACATTTGGTTCATGATCCACCTTCACGCCATGCTAGGATAAAAAGTACATATGTTCAAGCTTATTATTATTTTGTTTTATCTTGCTTGTTGTCCTGTATACTCTTCTACCAGGCTATATTTTTCTCATTTATATTAGTGTTTATGGCCCTCTGTGTGTTTTGAACACATTTGTATGTTCAATATATAGGCTAGGTTTTGACTTTTAGAATTGTTTTGGTTGCCATCAGCCCACCTAATTGGCATGTGCTCACATTACTCTAAAGCAGCATTATGATGTCAATGGCCTAATATCATACAATTACTAATTTAAATCCAATGTCAAATTTCATCTTTAGTTCTGTCACTTTTACAAACGCGATCTATTGTGAATCATTAAAAATTCATGACAGCAAGAGTATAAAGTCTCACACATACATAGTTTTATTAGGAGTACATATATTATAAGTAGACATGTGTAGTGGTGTGGCTGTGAGCTGTTGACCTGACCCACTAATGGTCCAATGCATTTCAGGAAGCCCTGTGTGGACTCCAGCCATTAACATCCACAGCAGGCCGGCAGAGCTAGCCCCTGCTCAAACCCTTTGACTCATTCCTCTGGGTTTGAAGTAGTGATTGACTTTACTCCGAAGGTGAAACTGTGTAAACAAACACCACTTGTGGTCAGGTGGGGGCCGAGTCCTAACACGTTCCAGATGATAAGGATTTCACCGGTGCAATGGTGTTTTCACCACCCCCAAATTAGGGATTGGTTTCCAAATCAGACAGGTGTTTTTACCCATTGTGATGTAATAGCTTGTAAAAGACAACCTAATCCTACCTATCCTAATCTCTAGTGTTTTCATTCTCAACTGCCTAACCCCTGAATAAATTATAATGCATCTATTATCCTATTTAGTCGTTTAACACACATAAACTTAAGCCAAAGCTGACTTGTTAAAATGACCTGCCAATGTTTGTGTTTTTGATATCACGTGTGAATGTGAAGGCGACCGTAGCCTGGAGGGATGCAGACTTAAGTTACGTCTGTGATATGTGGCGCATTTTATCTGGGTTGCCCTTTATGCAGAGATCTAAGGCCTGGTGATCCGTACTCTATGGGTGTGCACTGTCACTTTGACTCAAGACATTAATGGTTTCAGCTGTCAACCCCCCCGTGTCCTGTGCCTCTCTGTTTTATATAGATTTTTTTTAATCGATGATTTCAGATAAGCAATCAGAATCAGTGGACCGTCTGCTGCTGGAGCGCTTCAGGAAGCTGGGCCGTTTCCCCGACGCCTTCAGCTCCGTGCAGTACCGCGGCACACGGACCGCCAACCCCCCCACCGACTTCAGCGGCCTGCAGAGCTGCCTGGAGCTGCTGCTGGACAACAACGCCACCCGCTCCCCTCGCACCCCCGTTGTCATCTTCAAAGCCCTGCAGGTAGGGCTGCTTTGTAGGCCCACACACACACACGCGCACACACACACACACACACACACACACACACACACACAGCGCTTTTCAAACAGGCGGAGAGTTACGTAAGACCCACGCTAGGACTGAAGAGGAGTGGTGGAATAAATAAATGTAGTCCCATTCCACGGGGCGGACATGAGTCCTTAGAGATTCTCTTCCTTGTTTTAGACCTGGGACTGACGTGGGGTTTTATGATTCTCTACATTGTTTTGGAGCCATGGTTGAAAAGGGGTTAAAGAGATCCTCTGCGTGGTTTCAGGCCTGGAGCTAATGCGTGATTTAAACGCTTTCATTCCATGGCAACATATCTGATCTAGTTCAGTCTATTTTTGAAGTATTCAGTCCACTTTGACGCTTACATTTCTGGTCCACATCAGGATGGATTACAGTTCGTATTTTCTTATTTTGTTTATTTCTAATATCATTTCTATTTTGTTTGCACATCCTTCGTAACCATGTGCTTTTGGAATACATTTCTCAATGATTAGTATGAAAAGTGTCACCAACGTTAAATCTGCTTCACATACTGCCCTCCTTTTCTAAACCCGCCGGTTGTGTTTGTCCCTATGTCGTGTGGACGGTGTCTCCTGACAGCTTGGCTACGTGTTCTGTTGTGTGTGTGCAGGCCCTGAGCGAGCGCTTCAACGGGGAGATCTCCGACGAGGTGGTGGCTCACAGCTGCTTCTTCCCCGACGAGTACTTCACCTGCTCCAGCCTCTGCCTCAGCTGTGGGTCAGTACTGTCGTGGGCACCACCCACCACCACCACCACCACCACCACCAGCTCTCCATCAGAGCCGCCTGGTCCTCCTTCTCTCCCCTGTGGGTTTAACCTGGCTCTCCTGTGGTTCTCTCCTCTCGTAGCTCGGGCTGTAAGAACAGCATGAACCACCTGGGGGAGGGCGTGGGCCACGAAGCCAAGCACCGCTGTCGATACTCCATCCCCTACGACAATCGCATCTACACCTGCAAGGTAAGCCTGCACCTGTAGCTCTGCCATCAGCCCTCCAGGTAAAGCTAAATACCTGCTGGGATAGGCACCTTTTGAGGCTTGGTTCTAAGTCTTCTTAGAGCCTCTGGATTGTATTAGGTTTATCTGCATTGTCTGCCAAGTGTCTATATATACTGTATATACTGTATGTAAATATATATATATGTGTGTGTATATATATATATATACCTTTTCAAGGCTTTGGAGTGTTTTGGAGATATTTTTAAACCTTAAAGAACATGAAATCATGTCAGAGCCTTGTCTGATGTCATCATAACGTCCACGTTTCATGTTTACTGTTGATATCCGATTGTTCCCAATCTCCTCTCATTGATCTTTCCACGAATCAGTGACCGTTGAGGGTGATAGTCGGCGTGTCCCTTCTTTGTCCCTGTGTAGGCCTGCTACGAAGGGGGGAAGGAGGTGCTAGTCGTCCCCAAGACCTCTGCCTCCTGTGACTCTCCTTGGCTGGGCTTGGCCAAGTATGCCTGGTCTGGGTGAGTGAGCACTGCAGAAACAGATCACGTAGAACCTAGCCCATCCGTGCTATCGTACACACTATGCCACTACAAGTATTCTAGCTCAGGGAGAGCCACTCTAATTGTTCTCAAAATGAATCTTAGAATAAAACGTTTTATGCATCGCACACACAGTGTAAAGAGTGTCCCCCTGGAATAGTAACAAACTGTAATGTTCCGCGTTTAGTGTGTGTGTGTGTGTGTGTGTGTGTGTGTGTGTGTGTGTGTGTGTGTGTGTGTGTGTGTGTGTGTGTGTGTGTGTGTGTGTGTGTGTTATCTACCTGTGTTGACTGGCGCAGCCACATGGTCCACGAGCCTAACTTTAATGTGTATTTGTATTTGATAGAATAGCTCAACCATAGTGTGTGTGTGTGTGTGTGTGTGTGTGTGTGTGTGTGTGTGTGTGTGTGTGTGTGTGTGTGTGTGTGTGTGTGTGTGTGTGTGTGTGTGTGTGTGTGTGTGTGTGTGTGTGTGTGTGTGTGTGTGTGTTTATGTGTGCACGCGTGCTTGCAGCTACGTGATCGAGTGCCCTAACTGCGGAGTGATTTACCGGAGTCGTCAGTACTGGTACGGCAACCAGGACCCGGTGGACACAGTGGTGCGGACCGAGATCCATCACGTCTGGCTCGGGGTGAGCCTCTTCATCGACCTCTTCATCTCCTTTCAGACTGTGGCCTGCTTTCGCCTGCCGGAGATTGTCCATTAGCGTTTACGGTTCTCCCTGCTAGCCTGAGAGCCGATGCTTGTCTGTAGCACTTAGCTGTGCTCGTGCTGCGTCCCTAGCCCTGTGTCAAACACCTCGTGTTCTCTCAGCTTATCAGGTACCATGACTGAATGTCAAGGAAACGCTGAGCTCACTCAGTTTGTTGACCCTGTCTCTGGTGCCAGATAATAATGCCGAAGTAGCATTATAAGCAATACAACGTTTATAAATACTATTTATAATCGGCACTTGATAATAAAAAAAGAGAGTGCTTATCTCGCCTGCTTCCTGTTTACGTGATCAACTTCTTATACTTTTTGTTTACCGCACTTATTTCCTGTTCACTTGATCAACGTCTTCTACTTCCTGTTTACCTCACATATTTACTTAATCTTTCCCCTGCTGGCTTGTTATTGTTCCCGTGTAATCTCTTTACGTATGTATCTACTCCTACGTCTCTGCTACATGCAGATCCTAACCCTGTGCCCTACATACCCCTCCCCCCCCTCTAGTCGGACGGCTTTTTGAAAGACAACAGCAACGCTGCGCAGCGTCTGCTGGACGGGGTCAACCTGGTGGCCCAGTCCGTCTCTGAGCTCAGCGTCAAACCCGCCAAGGCCGTCACTTCCTGGCTGACAGACCAGATCGCTCCCGCCTACTGGAAACCCAACTCTCTGATACTGGTACAGACACACACAAATACACCGGCCTACCAATGAACACATTGGCGCACACATTCTTAAAACGCCATACATACACACACTTTGAAATGCGCGCGCGCGCGCACACACACACACACACACACACACACAAGAACACACTCACACAAGAACACACTCACACACAGACACACAGACTTAAAGCCACAGACTAATAGACCCACTTAAAATGTCACACACACACACACACACACACACACACACACGTTGCCCCACCCTCTGCAGTCCGCTTTAACAGCCGACTCGACATTTTCCAGTTCAGCCAGTGAGCTGTGGGCCAGCTGCGATGACACAACGTCTTCTAGCGGCAGCTGACCAGAGAACACACTCCTCTGGTCAATAACAACTTGACTCAGTCACCGTGTCAACTGAGTTTAATCTGTTGTGTGGCACGTTTGGCTATGGGGGATTGTTAGTTCATTTGTAAAATATAATAATTAGTATGTATTCATCAGGTTCCTTTGTTGCATTGTAGACGTAGATTAAATGGGGACACAAAATCGAATAGATATATTTGTACTATCTATAGTGTATGTTACAGTATTTAAAGTTTACTAGAAAGTGGGATAAGAAAATGTTGTTTTGAATGAATTGCAGCAAAATAACATGAGCTTGAACTTGAGCCCAGGCAGTTGCCAGGCATTTAGCTCTGTGGTATTACGAGGGGGTGAGTGTCTTGTCAGAGACCAGTGCATCATACACATAGCCAACACCAGAGCCACGCCATCTCTTCCAGACGTGCCACAATTGCCAAGAGGCCTTCCAGGACAACCACACCAAGCACCACTGTCGCGTCTGCGGAGACGGTTTCTGCGACTCCTGTTCCTCCAAAGCCGCGCCCGTCCCGGAGAGAGGCTGGGGGCTGGCTCCTGTCAGGGTCTGCGACGACTGCTACGAGCTGAGAGCCACACACACAGGTACCAGGATAAACGCACGGCCAACTAACCGAGAGCAGCTGGTCCAACATCCATTGTCACATTTTTGTCCTAATTGTTTGTGGACTGCTTTTTGAAGCCAATTTAAAAATGTGTTTAGCGACTCTTTATTCCCCTCAAATCGTAACGTGATTGTGATGAATGCTTGAATCAGGTGTGTGTTCTAAGCTAACACGATTGGATTGTGAAGTAAAGTAAAATATTTTGGTGTTGTAAGCCAAGACGACTGGCTCTAGTTGTAACACCGAGGACGGACTGTGTTTCAGAACTGCTGGAGGTGGAACCTGTCGGTGAGGAAGAGGAAGGAGGCAATCTGGCGAGGAAGGTTGGCGAGGCGGTCAGCAATACATTGGGGGCAGTGGTCACTGCTATTGACATCCCACTGGGTGAGTAGTGGTTAGGAGCACGTTATTATATAGGCAATATTCAAGTTCTTCATTTAGTGAATCTCCACGAAGAATGATTAGGAATCCAGACATTTATGCTGTGTTTCAGATTAAGTGTTTATTTTCATTTCTTTTTTATTAGTTAGAGAAAGCAGCCGTTTTCCTCTATTTGACCTCCTATTCCTTGTGAGTGGAAGCCAAGTAGAGAGCAGTCCCTAAATACTGGCCTACTTAAAGGGCAGCCTAGCATTACAGAGGCCGCGTCACGGTCTATATAATAGTAGCTGAGTAGACTGCCCTCTATTGGACACTAGGCACAGTGCAGCCATATACGAGGGTTAGATATATCAGCATGAATTGAAACTATACTGATTTTCGTAAAATAATCTTCACACTTCATAGTATGCAAATCATTATATCAATGTGGTCGTTTTTTTGTTGTTGATATGTTTCCACCTATTTGGTTATGAGACGATACACTGAAAATAATCCCACAGTATGCAATCAAAGCAGAACACCTTCCGTCTGAACCAACCAGTCTCTGATAGCTCTCGTACAGCCGGAAAAACTCTCGCGTTGCCAGGCCGCTGTCACCCTGACGAATGACCTCTCTATCTATCTATCTACCTATCTACCTATCTCTCTCCCTCTCTCCTATCTATCTATCTCTCTCTATCTCTCTCTCTCTCTCCCTCCCTCCTCTCTCTCTCTCTCTCTCTCTCTCTCTCTCTCTCTCTCTCCCCCTCTCCCCCTCCCTCTCTCCCTCACCCCTCAGGCCTGGTGAAAGACGCGGCGCGTCCAGCCTATTGGGTCCCTGACCAGGACATCCTGTGCTGCCACTCCTGCCTGCGGCCCTTCACCGCCCGGCTGTCCAAGCATCACTGTCGCGCCTGCGGCCAGGGCGTGTGCCACGTCTGCTCCCCTCAGTGCCGCGCCGTGCCCTCGCGGGGCTGGGACCACCCCGTGCGTGTGTGCTCCGACTGCAATCAGAAACCGGGAGACCTTTAACGGAGACCGGCCTTCCTTCCACAGAGCGCCATTCTAGAACCACTCGACCAGCCCGACCCGACTTGAGCTAAATGTGTCTTGATATAGATATTAAACTAGCTTGATGTCTCCGCGTTCCGACTCCCAACTCCTCTGTTCCCCTCCAATGCCGCTGTTACCCAAATGGTGCTGTTCTGAATCTGTTGTCAAGGAAGCCGTTTAGTCTGCCTCGGCTGTCTGTTACCTTTAGTATTTCAGGGGTCCTGATGCTGCCTTGGTCAACAGCAGGAGCGTTCATGTTACTTGACAGAGTGAGAATGTTACCACTGTGGTTTTTCCCAGAGATTCTCGCTGACTCAAATCACTACTCTTTCGTTAAAACAATAGTGTTGAAATATTTTTCTACCATGGGAGAGAGAAAAAAAAACGAAAAAAAAAGTTTTATTTTAAACAATATTTAGTTCATTTTAAATAGCCCTGAGGGGTTGTACTATTTAGTTTATGAGTAATTATTACTATATGTTGTTTTACAGATGTATGCGATGTTTGATGAAAGGGGGATATTTGCATTGCTAAAGGTGTTACTTACTAGTTTCGATTGCATGCTCTTCTTCAGCCTTTTTAGTTTATGCACTAAGCCTTTGAACAGCTGTAACAAGCTGTTGCTTATTGTGGCCAAAAATCAGATAACCCATTGTTCAGCCCAACAATTAAAAAGATGGAGAGAGTTTAAACAAGGGATGGTTTCTGGTGTGCTAAAATGCCATTCGGGTTGCCGTTTCTGTGTTGGCATGAATTTCGTATTTTACCATGATGGAATATGGCTGTATGAAAACATGGAAATATATTGGAAGGTGTACATTTGTAGATTTTAGATGTGACAAATATAATTTATGTTCGTTAAAAAAACACAAAAAAACACTTAAAGGTTTTGGCATTAATAGGCTTGAGAGATTAAAAGCCTTTTAGAAATCATGAGGTATCTCTCTGGAAAACTAAACTCATGGTTTCTAGAAATAGGTGGTGGCATTTCTTTTAACGTATCCTGTATTGTTGTTGTTTTCATTGTTATATCATATTTACGTCTGCGCGTGTTTTCTACACGCGTTGAATATCAATAATGTCACTAAGTTGACAGTTGCCATCTGCCTCGCCCTCCTACCTTTTGGTTCTCTTTCCGAACCACTTTTACATATCACACGCATGCCTCCTGAACTTCTCTTGAGAACCGGCTGAAGAATTAAGACCTCTGGAGGAATTTACCACAACAATTATTTTTATTATTTATTTTTTTTATCAGCAATCCGTTAAAGTTTTGAGTTTTTAGAGGTGCTTTTTTTTTTCCTCTTGTTTATAAGCTGCAGTGTCAATTTAATTTTGTGTAAGTTCTCATCTTTTTGTGTGTGTGTGTGGTTCTGTTTTCTATTTGGGGAAATTAATTTACTTCATGCATTTCTGGAATTTGATGGATTTTGTTGTTTTATGCACAAGATAACATCTGCTATATTTTTTTTTTTTTTTTTTTACTGGTGCGTTTAATTGGCCTTTTTATATTACCATCAGTTAACTTTTCCAGTGCATATCATAAAGGTTGGGTAGGAGACATTGAACTGTATTTGACAAATAGCAAAGCTTTAACAGTGCATCTGTGTCAACATTTCAGTTGTTCAGAAATTGTTTTAAGTAGATGTTTTATAGTTAGATATTTGGAAATTTTAATCAATCTATACAAAGCACATGGAGATGCCTTTGGAAATATTGTGTGTTTGGAAGAAAAAAAAGCGGAAAAGAGAAAATGATCCAGATTGAATGTAATTTTTCTGCAGAATGACAGATTATATTACCTGATGTCCCTAATATGTTGCTTTGGATAATTCACGTGTAAGATAAGGATTAGAATGAGAAACCTGCTTTGTATCAAAAATACGTGTCTTTTTGATATCACATGTTGCATACCACTAGCCCTTCCTTCCTTGAGATGCTTGACACAGGAATAGCCATTCAAATGTAATGTGATTAAACTAATACGCCCCTGCAAGGTCTTTGACCAGCTCCTCCATGCATTGTTGGACAGGTACCTTGCGTTAAACAAGCAGGAGTTATCAGTTGGTATAGCCACGGGGAGGATGTCAATATCTGTATTGTGATAACTTTAGTCAGTACTGGTAATGGCAAATATTACACGACTCATCTTCTATTAAAGACACTTCAGCTTTTGGCTGCCAAAAGTCATTTTCACGTGTCCTGTTATTTTTTCATTGACAAATAGATGGATACGTTTTCTTTGCTTGCTTTAGATAACTTGATCCTAGATGATATATTGCTGCATCTGAAATTGGATTTGCCCAGAGCTTGATTATTATACATGATTTATTACACTCCATTATATTTTATAATTACTTAGAAAAGTATAATTAACTTTATTTCTTGATGGATTTGCATGTTGATATTACACAAGCATTTTTTTGTAATGTATATGTAAACTAAAGAAGCCGACAGTACATCAGGAGGTGGTCTGTGTGGCCAGTGTCTCTTTAAAAGTCTTGAGTATTCGTTTGTGTACATTATAAATACAGGGAAACCCTTTAAAATCATTTTGACAGTTTACCTCTGAAGCCACGCCTTGTTCGTGTATACTGCAAGTGTATTGGCCAGAATATCCTACTTGAAACCTGATTGGTTATTTCCCTCTAGGTTTCCCTCAGAACTGCAAGACGCTGATATTGCGTTACATTGTGGCAAAATGGCGGCTGTCATTCAGAATCCACTAAAAGCGTAAGTAATTTGACAGATTACTAAAATTCTATCCAATTACTTTGTTTCTAAGTCGTAAAGAAAAACGTGCCGTCGATTGTTTTGAATTTGAGACAGATGCATATGAAGATTAAAACTGTCTGTATGCATTTTTTTAAATGTATTGTAACGTGCAAAGTAGACTGGGTAGTTTTTTACTTGAAATGATTTTTAATTTGTCTGAAACACGTGCTATATGTAGAATGTATATTTTTAATATGTTCGTGCAAATACATTACTTCACGTGACATCGTTTAAACATGTATAAGTGTCGTCTTTTTTTAGTCCATAATAAATTGATCATAAAGTGTAACAACGTGCTCTGGAGGCTAATGTAATCAGTATGATTAAAAGATTAATTTATTTGTGCAAGGAGAGGCCTATATAGGGGATAGCATTTGACATTCCATGAGTCGTTTAAGCTTGGTGTGAATTGTCGACATGTCAACTTTGGCTCCTCCGAGCGCAGACGTGGTCAGGACCCGGTAAAGCGAGGGAGGAGGCATTTTGCATTTGCATGCCGCTCGAAATCGGAACAGTGACAGCTATTTAATCTCTTCAGTTGAGAGAAGCACGTATGGATCGGTCTGTGTGCATTCATAGCCGTCACCGAAGCACTAGTCCTCTCCATCTTTTTTTTGTCTATATAGACTCGTTCCTTTGTCCTAATTTAGCCTATGTTATACCAACCTTTTCTCCATTGGTGGGACCCAGACACACTGTATGACAAGTTAGCATACAAACTGAAATTACCCCATCGTTTTACATTCCGTGAATACTTGGACTATTGCTTCTTTTATTTTTTTTGCATGACAAAATTGACAACACCCATAGCCTTTATGACCTTTATCTCTTCCTAGCTGAAATATGTCGGCATTTAGATAATACAGGGAACGGTATATTGAGCGATGGCAGTAGGGGCTGCCTGTGTCTTTAAGTGGCGGAGTGGTGCAGATAAGCCGGGTCCTGGATCCTGCTCCATCTGTCTGGAGCTGCTCTGACAGAGAGGAAGTGTTAGGCACATGCAGGAGACCCATCTGCTGCTCTCCGAAGTGGTAGGATGGGTCTATACCCTGGCAGGGTTGTTCCTACCTACATTATTATCTCTCTCTCTCTCTCTCTCTCTCTCTCTCTCTCTCTCTCTCTCTCTCTCTCTCTCTCTCTCTCTCTCTCTCTCTCTCTCTCTCTCTCTCTCTCTCTCTCTCTCTCTCTCTCTCTCTCTCTCTCTCTCACACACACACACACACACAAGTGTTAGACATACGTTGGCAGAAGAGATTGGTGGCACCTATCAACCACACACAGACACATATGCACACGCACACACACTGTCTCTCGCACACTCACATGCACAATGGTTCACCACCTCAGAGTCTACCAGCAGCGGGTTAAATTCTCCCTAGAGACACACACACACACACACACACGGTTTGCAGTTCTGACATCAGAAGCAGGAAGGGGAGAGAGTGAGAGAGGGAGGAGGGCGGGTAACAGTCTATCATCGTACCCAAAACCCAATGCAAAACACAAACACACCCACTCACACTGTTGCCTGCCTTTCTAGTTACACTTCGTAGCTGCTTTTGGTTGGAGAGCAGGTCAGTGCACTAAGGGTATATCATGGGATGTATTATATTCGTACAGGGCTTGTTACGGTCTATAACAGTGGTACAGGATGTTTGGTGAGGCTGTCAATCTGCCACCTCTGTCACTCTGTCGGGAACGCTCCCCCTTGATATAAACGGTGCCTAACGAACTGTTTCAATCGGCTATAATTAGCACGGCTCTGTCTTGGGTTTCGTAGCTCATCTCACACATTTTGTCAGATTATAATTAGTCACACCCCATTCTAATTGGATGTTGCTCGTGTGGACGGGTTTGACCCTCTTTTTTTTTTTTTTCGTTCCAGTGAGAGGATTCGGGTTAGGTCGTTGCTGCCTTTGTTTGATAAATGTGGTAGGTGTGTGAACAGTACTTCACATGAAGTTGTTCTTGAAATTTGCAAAAATATCCTGTCGTAAGTTCAGCAACAAAACCTCAGTGGCATAAGACAGCGCTTGAGCCAGTTCTGATTACAAAAGAAGGAGTTGGGGCCGCTGTATGTTAAGTAAGCACCCTCCTACACAGGCCCCTATACTTGTTCAGTGTGGAAACACACAGGCCAGCCCGCTAGCAGCTCCCCCTCGCACCAGTGTCAAACTAGGCTGCTAATGCTGCTGCCCGCTGCTGCCTGCTGCTCCATGGATCAATAGCCCGGTGGTCAGCCTGGCTATACAGTATGTATGTCAGCCACTTGCCGTGCCGTGCCGTGCCGTTCCACCGGCTGTGACTCATGATGGCGCCACAGTTGGGAGGAGGGGGTGTGATAGAAATGGCGTATAGAGCTAGGACGAGTAGAGCCGGCAGCAGAGCGGCGCGCAGCGGGATTGGTGAGGCGTGCTCACACGGCTGGTAGAGGGCCACGGAGGGCAGCTGGGCTAGCCCGCTCTGCTCTCTCAATGAGGCGGCGGGCCGCAGTAAACCAGATCTAGACGGAAGCATTCTGCAGGCGTGCCTCTTCTAAGCACTGTGTTTCTATGCTGGTTGGTCTACCTGCCCTCCCTCTTTCCCTCCCTCCCCTCCCCTCCCTCCCTCCCCCTGACTGTGCTGTGCTGATGAAGGCTGTAATCAAGTGGTTGTTGTCAGGATGCAGTCTCTCTCTCTCTCTCTCTCTCTCTCTCTCTCTCTCTCTCTCTCTCTCTCTCTCTCTCTCTCTCTCTCTCTCTCTCTCACTCCTACCTCTTTTTGGTCAGCTCCCCCCTTCCCCCCTCCCTCTCTTTCTCTCCCACACTTGTCTATTTTCCTCTGCTCTCTGGCTTTCTCGTTCTCTTTCTCACCCCCCCCCCCCCCCCCCCCCCCCCCCCCCCACTTCTCGTTGTGTTGCTGCTCTGACTTCCTGTGTAGGGAATGATGATGATGATGATGGTGATGATGATGATGCACCTGGCAGTGTTCAAGGCCCCCCTGAGCAGATCAGAGGAGACCGAGACACGCTCTCTGTGTGTTTTTATTATTTTGGAGCCTAGCCCTTGTTGTCTTTTGTCTCTGTTCCTCTTTGATGTTTGTGGACGGTGCTTTCCGCCACTATGTTGGTTGGGTGTCCGGGCCTTCCGTGGAGGAGCTGAAGGAGAAGGCCATGTGTTTGGTTAAGGACTCCACAGGGCCTGGCTTCTGTACTCCTCTGGTCAGTGGCACATGTATAAAAGGCAAATTGTGTCTCGCATATTGTTACACACACACACACGGACATACACACACAGATTCACATGGACAATGGGGGCTAAGGAGCACCATGTGACAGGGCAGACCGGTGATAGGCTTCCACTATCAGTATGTTCCTAACGGTGGCCACAGCAAATTTGCTGTTCTGTTCCTCCCACACACACACATACACACACACACACACACACACACACACTCGCTCGCATACTTCGACATCAGCCTACACACTGTTCCAGACCTATACACTCACACACACATTTTGCTAAACGCCCACAGCCGCTACACACACACACACACACACACACGCACATCAAAACATTTTCCTAGCGGGCAGAAAGTGAAGTCTCTGAGGTACATTTCCCTGTGAAAGTTTTAAACTCAAAGCACAGAGTCTGTTAGTGCTGGGCTGTGCTTCGCTACGTAGGTTCAGCACTGTATCAGCTCCCCTACCTCTTCTCTGCCACACACACACACACACACACACACACACACACACACACACACGATCAGCCCCCCTCAATAACAGATGTGGAGAAAATTATTGTGGCCTGGGTGGATGGATTGGTAGGCGTGTGTGTGTGTGTGGGTGTGGGTGTGTGTGGTTGTATGTGTGTGTGTGTGGGGGTGGGTGTCAGTGTGAATGCCAGAGAGAGAGAGAGAGAGAGTGTGAGTGAGCGAGCGAGCAAGCGAGCTGTGGCTTTTGAGAGCACTTCACTCGCCGTGCCCTCTCACCTGGTCCAGTGCATCTGAGGCAAAGCTGCTGCCTCTCCCAGCTTCATTCACTACATCTCTGTGTGCACACAGCCCCAGTCTCTCACTCAGCCATACATATTTCAAATCAGACTCCCATGCTGAGGCACAAATCCTGGGTTTTGCACTGTCCAAAAAAAAAAAAAAGGTTTGGTGATTCATTTCGACGGTGGTTTAATTCATAGTTGGAAGGAGGTGTGAGATCTATGTGGTGTGTAAGTCTGCGAGCTGTAGAGGTGCGGGGCTCCACAGTCGAGCTGTCCGCTGTCTTCTTCTCTGTCAGAGCCCGTCTTCTTGGCTCCGTGCAAGGGAGCGATCTCCAGATGGCTGTGGGCTTCAAACTCGACCTCCTCCTCCTCCTCCTCATTTTGTGTTTTCTGTGCTGGGGAGTAGAGGACTTGAGGAGCCTTTAGCGGCGCCGTACTATAGCTAATCTGTTCTGCTGCTAACCTGGTTCTGAAGCTAACCTGGTTCTGGAGCTAACCTGGATTTGTAGCCAACCTGGTTCTGTAGCCAACCTGGTTCTGTAGCCAACCTGGTTCTGTAGTCAACCTGTTTCTGTAGCCAACCTGGTTCTGTAGTCAACCTGTTTCTGTAGCCAACCTGTGCTGTTGCTAACGTGTGGCCTGTAGCTAACGTGTGGCCTGTAGCTAACGTGTGGCCTGTAGCTAACGTGTGGCCTGAGGCTAACGTGTGCTAAGGCTAACGTGTGCTGTAGCTCACCTGTTTCTATAGCTTACCTGTACTGTGATGTTCGAGTTCTTAATGGGTTCACTAGTGATGGCGAGATTAATACAAACATGTGCTAAACAATAACATTGCGAATGGGACGCCCTGGTGGCCATACTTATGCCAATACCTACGCATATCTGCACTGTCTGGCTAATACAAATAATGTTTTTAAAATTGTTTTGAAAGTGTAACATGAGAGGATTTTGGGGGGGAAAATAAAGATTTATCTTAATTTGTGTATAAATGTTAAATACGCAAAAATCGGAATGTTTCCGTGTCATATTTTAAGTTGGTCATATGATTCTGAACAGGGTCATTCTAAGGGATGTTGTATAGAATCCATGACAACCGTGACAACGTCATATGGATGAGAAGAAGTCATCTGAGCCTCCCATTGTGCTGTTAAACAGCCAAACCAGTGAGTGAGGAAGGCACGCTGTGCGTGCGTGCGTGCGTGCGTGCGTGCGTGTGCGCGCGCTGTGACCCGTGCACCGTGCGAGTCTCTCCCAGTGATGTGATTATTGACCACAGCCAACCACTAACAGGGTTACGTCTGAAAACGTCGCTACAGCAGTCTGCTGCCTATCAATCACCCTCCGGTTTACTCCTCTTTAACCTGGCTCTCCTTTTTAAGCCTCGCCCCCCTCTCCCACTCCTCTTTTACCCCCTCTTTCTCTCCCAGTGTGTGTTGGTGCCTCTCCATTATTTTCTTTCTCTCCCTCTCAGCTGTTCTTACTCTCTCTCTCTTGTTCTCTTTTCCTTTATTTTTCTCCATCTGTGTCTTGTCATTTCCTCTTCTCTTCTCTTCTTGTGTCCGCTCTCTATCTTGGCTATTCTGCTTTCTCTATCTTTTCTATTTTTCTATCTCTCTTTCTTCTTGTCTTTCTTCGAAGCTTGCTCGCCCGTCTTGCTCCCTCTATATTGATTTGTGCTGCTTTAGTCTCTCCTCTCTGGTCTCCCTGGGCTGTATCTCTCTACCAGTTCCTTCTTGGTTCTTACTCCCCTCTTTCTTTTTCTCTCTCTCTTTCTCCCTCTCACTCCTCTCTCTCTCACCCCTCTCTCGCTCTCTCTCTTTCTCTGTTCCTCACTCTATGCTGTTTTCTCTCTACTCTACTTTTTCTTCTCTCTCTCTTCCTCACTCTGTTTTTGCTCTACTCCTGTATTTCTTAGGTCTCTCTCTCTCTCTCTCTCTCTCTCTCTCTCTCTCTCTCTCTTCCTCACTCTATTCTGTTTTCTCTCCACTACTCTTTCTTTGGTCTCTCGTTCTCTCTTTCTCTCTCTCTTTATCCCTTTGGGTACTGTGTACACAGCTCTGACATTTTTCTTTACCTTATTTTTTTTAGCTTCTTTTTTAGTTTCTGGGCTAGTTTCTCTTGTGCCCCCACTGCCTCCTCTCGATCACAGCGCCTTTTTTTCCCAGAATTCCCAGAGAGTCCTCCTGTGACTTTAGCCCTCCTCTTTGTGAGGGAGACACATTCCAAACATTTTTGTTTATCTAGCAGACCTATCAGAGATGAGGATGAAAGAAAGAGAGAGACGGAGGGAAGCAGGAAGAGACCGAAACAGATAGAGAGAGAGAGAGGGAAGAGAGACCGAGCGACAGGAAGCGGGGATGCCAGAGAAACAATCCGAGAAGACGTGAGGCAGGTTGTTGTAGGAACCACACCGACTGGACGCCTGAAGCCACACAGCACAAGCCCCGATGTAAGGTGACAGGTAGAACGTGTAGCCTAGCAGGAGACTCGCTGTGCGCTAGGCAACAAGGCGGGCGGGGGGCGGAGGGGAGGTGATTCAGTCTGAGGCCGGGGGGCGCGAGTCCACGAGAGCTCATTAGAAGACCTGCCAGAATGGCCGACCGTTAATAAATTTTAATTGAGAGCATGTGGAGGAGATTTCATTAGGTGAAGCTCCACACTGTCTGCCACTGCAGGGGCTGTTGAGGCTGGCTTGGGTTGGGGATTGGAAATGGAGCTGGTGCTGGGGCTGTTAAGGCCGGGGCTGAGGCTGGGGCTGGTGTGGAGGCTGTCAAGGCTGGGACTGGGGCTGTTGGCTAGGGGCTGTTGAGGCTCGGGCGGAGGCTTGGACTGGGGCTAGAGAGGAGGCTGGGGCAAGGAGCTAGGGGCTGTGGCAGAGGCTGGAGTTTGAGCTTGGGCTGGTTAGGTTGGGATCTTTAGCACGCTAGACTACATAAATATTCAGTAGTCCTCCTGTGGCCTTCCATCTTTTCCGATACACTCCTTTGTCCCCACAAACCACACATAGCCGAACATAGAAGCGGATACACACGGTAGGCCTGCACGTCACACACAGTCCTACCTCGGTGTCCTTCCAGAGACAAAGACCACCTCTCCGCTTTAGGTCAATTAAAAGCCTGTCCTCGCTCCCCTGTGCCGGGCTGTACCCAGATTAATGAAGAGGGTTAATTACCATGGCAGCCCTACGTGTGGCAGAGATGGAGGAGCTGCTGGCTGCATGTGAAATCACCGCTCCCTTTTCCGCAGTGAATTTTAACGTCGATTCCCCGAGGCGTCGAATGAGAAACGGCTTCCGACTGACTAACTAGGACTATGGAAGGCCTAGCGTACCAATGTGTAAGGTGTGGAGTAACTAAGTAACTAAGGCTGTGGAACCACTAGTATAGCAGTGGAGTAACTAAGTAACTAAGGCTGTGGAACCACTAGTACAGCAGTGGAGTAACTAAGTAACTAAGGAACCACTAGTATAGCAGTGGAGTAACTAAGTAGCAAAGGAACCACTAGTATACCACTGTTAAATCAGTGGCGTAACTAATTACTAAAGAACCCCTAGTATGGCAGTGGAGTAGCCAAAGCTGTGGGAGGCTTGGTGTAGTGCTGTAGAATCAGTAGACTAGGTAGGGCTGCTGGGGGCTCAGTTGGAGTAATAGTTACTTAGTAACAGTTACTTCTACTGGTGCCCTAGCCTGTTTGAATTCCCAATGATTCAGCAGGGCTAGCGTTAGCACTAGCATTAGCCCCGGCGTTAGCGCTAACGCTAGCGGCCGTCGGCGTCCGGAATACGCTTCGGGGCTCAAACAGTGTCACGTGGTCAGCCGCAGCTCTCAAAGCACGGCCGTTACACTTTGACAAGAATAATGTTGCCACGGTGATCTCACACACCCACGCACGTACACACACACACACACTCATAAATACACTCTGACACACATTCAGAGAATACAGGTGGGACGTGTGGTTGATGTGTTTTTACGTTAACTACTCTACCTAACTCATTGTTTGTCACTTTGAACAGAAGTGTCTACTTAATGAGTGTAATGTGACGCGTTGTTCTGTGACTTCCAGGCTTTGTCATTTTTTACAAGTAGGATGTTGTTTTGACTTTATACGGCTTTGTGATACTTTGAGTAGCCTATATTGTGACCTTTGAGATGTCCATGTCCTCCAGGTAATGTCCTGCAGCTCGTGTAGCATATAGCACCGTTTCCAACATTCCTCCCAGCTCAACACATCTGGTGACGTTAAAAGACAGGAATGATTCAACGTTTGACTTTGCTCTTCATTTAGTTCCTTTTACTTATGCTGGAATAATATGCAAAGCCTCCATTAATAAGACCTTCCCAAGTCAACAAAAGTATGGTGTGTTTGATATGGAGGCCCAGTCATCCAATGTATGAATACTTTTGACTTCGTCCTAGCATGATGTGCTGACTGTTGTGACTATTTAAAGTACCAAAAACCTGTAACCCTGGCACTGTTTATAAAGTTTGTATTAAAAGACATGCCACTGACAGACGCTCCTAGCAGATTTTTGATCAACCTGTCTGGCAGTGATAGGAAATGAGAATGCCACTGACTGACTGCAGTTAGCACCCTGACTGAGGGGGAAGGGAGGGAGAAGAGAGAGAGAGAGAGAGAGAGAGAGAGAGAGAGAGAGAGAGAGAGAGAGAGAGAGAGAGAGAGAGAGAGAGAGAGAGAGAGAGAGAGAGAGAGAGAGAGAGAGAGAGAGAGAGAGAGAGAGAGAGAGAGAGAGAGAGAGAGAGAGAGAGAGAGAGAGAGAGAGAGAGAGAGAGAGAGAGAGAGAGAGAGAGAGAGAGAGAGAGAGAGAGAGAGAGAGAGAGAGAGAGAGAGAGAGAGAGAGAGAGAGAGAGAGAGAGACCGGGGGAAAGGGGTGTGAGAGAGACTTTTGATTAGACCTGTGGTCTCACACTCAGCATGGTGGGGAGGTTATGGTGGTGAATGTGAAAATACAGGAGCGTACGGAAAACCATAGCAACCCCTTCAGTTTCATACTAGCGTGCTGTCTATTCTTTTATTGCTCTTTTGTTTGTTTATGAATGTTTTTAATTTATATAAGAAACATTTCTCTGTCTTGATCAGTCTTTTTAAAAAGTAGGCTATGTAAAAATTTGCCTTTTGAAAAACCTTGTTAGCACATGAATGCCGTGTCATTGGGTGGTGTTGTGAACGCTGCCCCCTGCAGGCTGGGTGACCAGTTCTACAGGGACGCCATCGAACAGTGTCGGAACTACAATGCCCGTCTGTGTGCCGAGCGCAGCGTGCGGCTGCCCTTCCTGGACTCCCAGACGGGCGTGGCACAGAACAACTGTTACATCTGGATGGAGCGCCACCACCGCAGCCCTGGTGGGTACACACACACACACACACACACACACACACACACACACACACACACACACACACACACACATACATACATACACACACACACACGCACACATATATACATACATACACACACACACACATCACCACCATCAGAGCCACTACTGTGGCTCACTAACACGCATGAACACATGTCCTGTTTCATGCATTTCCTGCAGTGCCATTTAGGATGGTAGATGCCCTCATGGTTTGATAATAAAATGGCTGCTACAGTCATTGTTATGATTACAGACTTAAAAGTGTTAGTGTGTTCCACCAACGGCCAGACTGATTAATCGACAGGTATAACCGACAGGCACGCAGAGAAACAGACTGTCAGACCACGTGTGTGTGTGTTTGTGTGTTTGTGTGTGTGCGCGCCCATACAGGGGCAGCAGCAGGTCAGATGTATACCTATCCTGCTCGGTGCTGGAGGAAGAAGAGACGACTGCACACCTCAATGGACCCCCGCCTGGGACTGTGTGGCCTGCAGCTAGGTAACACACACACACACACACACACACACACACAGAAACAAACCCAGACCTATAATCAGTCAGATAGACAGACACACAAACAAATGTATAATTAGAAAGATACACACACACACACACACACACACACACACACACTCCTCGTAATCCGTCCATCTTCTAGGCAGCCATCCAAAAGTCTACATGAGAGTTTCAAGGAACAACAGCTTAGAAACAAGAAAGGTCAGGGGTTTTGTGAAGACTTGCGTCTAGGCCTTCACACAGTGGTGGTTGTCAGAGCCGTTTCTGACTGAAGCAGCTCTTAATGTTGTGAATTGTTATTTGGCTTTTGCTGCGTTCTGCTGATCAGGAACAGGTCTGACACTCCACAACTCGACCATGTAGGGTGCGCTACATCCTCTTCCTCTTTCAGCCTGACTCTGACTGCAGTCTTCTTCTCTGTTCAGCCTGACTCTCGCTACAGTCTTCCTCTGTTCTGCCTTACTCTCACTACAGTCTTCCTCTGTTCAGCCTGACTCACTGAAGTCTTCCTCTCTGTTCAGCTTGACTCTGACTGCAGTCTTCCTCTGTTCAACCTGACTCTCACTACAGTCTTCCTCTGTTCAGCCTGACTCACTGAAGTCTTCCTCTCTGTTCCGCTTGACTCTCACTGCAGTCTTCCTCTCTGTTCTGACTCACTGCAGCCTGTGTTCACTCTCACTGCAGTCTTCCTCTCTGTTCAGCCTGACTCTCACCATAGTCTTCCTCTGTTCAGTCTGACTGACTGAAGTCTTCCTCTCTGTTCCGCTTGACTCTCACTGCAGTCTTCCTCTCTGTTCAGCCTGACTCTCACTGCAGTCTTCCTCTTTGTTCAGTCTGACTCTCACTGAAGTCTTCCTCTGTGTTCAGTCTGACTCTCACTGAAGTCTTCCTCTGTGTTCAGCCTGACTCTCACTGCAGTCTTCCTCTTTGTTCAGTCTGACTCTCACCATAGTCTTCCTCTGTGTTCAGTCTGACTCTCACTACAGTCTTCCTCTCTGTTCAGCCTGACTCTGACTGCAGTCTTCCTCTGTTCAGCCTGACTGTCACTGCAGTCTTCCTCTGTGTTCAGTCTGACTCTCACTACAGTCTTCCTCTCTGTTCAGCCTGACTCTCACTGCAGTCTTCCTCTCTGTTCAGCCTGACTCTCACTAAAGTCTTCCTCTGTTCAGCCTGACTCTCACTACAGTCTTCCTCTCTGTTCAGCCTGACTCTGACACACTACAGTCTTCCTCTGTTCACCTTGACTCTGACTGTAGGCCAGAGAAGAACTAAACAGTCCCTGCTGCTCCATCTTACTGTCCTGTTCTGTTCTATTAAGACACAGGATCGTGTCCAACCCCCCCCCCCCCCAAACTGTGCTGCCTTCAGATACCATTCGCCAGTAGGCTTAAGGATTTTCTAATAAAACCACTTAGCTATCTGTAGTCTGTATCATTCGCATGTTCAGTTGGTTCTGGTCTGGGCTAGCCCATTGCCCAGCAGTGGAGATAGGTTCGACTGAGTATTTGTGGGGACAGCTGCGTTGGCCTTGGCTGTGCGTCTGTGTTGGCTGTGTTGCCTAAGGAACCAGCCCAGTGACATGTACAACGGATAATTAGATTAGCCATGGGAGGCCAGCAATGGAGACTGAGACAGAGACCATGTATTAAACACTGCGCCCCCTTCTGTTTAGACGCACACTCCCGGTAACCTCAGCCACCCTACCCTAACCCTAACCCCGACACGCCCGGTAACCTCAACCACCCTAACCCTAACCCTAACCCTAACCCCGACACGCCCGGTAACCTCAGCCACCCTAACCCTAACCCTAACCCTAACCCCGACACGCCCGGTAACCTCAGCCACCCTAACCCTAACCCTAACCCCTACACGCCCGGTAACCTCAGCCACCCTAACCCTAACCCTAACCCCAACACGCCCGGTAACCTCAGCCACCCTAACCCTAACATGCCCGGTAACCTCAGCCACCCTAACCCTAACCCTAACCCCGACACTCCCGGTAACCTCAGCCACCCTAACCCTAACCCTAACCCCTACACGCCCGGTAACCTCAGCCACCCTAACCCTAACCCTAACCCCGACACGCCCGGTAACCTCAGCTACCCTAACCCCGACACGCCCGGTAACCTCAGCCACCCTAACCCTAACCCTAACCCTAACCCCGACACGCCGGTAACCTCAACCACCCTAACCCTAACCCTAACCCTAACCCTGACACTCCCAGTAACCTCAGCCACCCTCACCCTAACCCTAACCCTAACCCCGACACGCCTGGGAACCTCAGCCACCCTAACCCTAACCCTAACCCCGACACACCCGGTAACCTCAGCCACCCTAACCCTAACCCTAACCCCGACACGCCCGGTATCTCTCAGCCACCCTAACCCTAACCCTCCCTACACGCCCGGTAACCTCTCCTCTCTCTAACCCTAACATGCCCGGTAACCTCAGCCACCCTAACCCTAACCCTAACCCCGACACGCCCGGTAACTTCAGCCACCCTAACCCTTACCCTAACCCCGACACGCCCAGTAACTTCAGCCACCCTAACCCAGAGGCTCTGCTGTAGAAAATCTCTCTGAGAGCAGCTCCTTTACGACGACTCTCTCTCTCTCTATCTCTCTCTCTCTTTATCTCTCTCTCTCTCTCTGTTGGTCTCTTCTTTATGGCTGCCCTCTTTTTCTCCTTTCTTCTATTCCCTGGTCGATCAATGCAGCAGTCATCCCACATGTCTTATTACACCACAGTGTCACACTGAACTGTGCTGTGCTGAACTGAACTGAACTGTGCTGAGCTGTGCTGAACTGTGCTGAGCTGAACTGAACTGTGCTGTGCTGAACTGAGCTGTGCTGTGCTGAGCTGAACTGGGCTGTGAACTACTGTGTTGTACTGGTTGTACCTTGCTTGTTTTTACCTTGCTTGTTTTTACCTTGCTTGTTGTACCTGGCTTGTTGTACCTGGCTGGTAATTACCTTCCTGGGTGGTACCTTGCTGGTTTTTACCTTGCTGGTTGTGCCTGGCTGGTTGTGCCTGGCTGGTTGTACCTGGCTGGTTGTACCTGGCTGGTTGTGCCTTGCTGGTTGTGCCTTGCTGGTCGTGCCTGGCTGGTTATACCTGCTGGTTGTACCTTGCTGGTTTTTACCTTGCTGGTTTGTACCTTTCTGGTTGTACCTGGCTGGTTGTACCTGCTGGTTGTCCCTTGCTGGTCGTGCCTGGCTGGTTATACCTGCTGGTTGTACCTTGCTGGTTTTTACCTTGCTGGTTTGTACCTTTCTGGTTGTACCTGGCTGGTTGTGCCTTGCTGGTTGTGCCTTGCTGGTCGTGCCTGGCTGGTTATACCTGCTGGTTGTACCTTGCTGGTTTTTACCTTGCTGGTTTGTACCTTGCTGGTTGTACCTTGCTGGTTGTGCCTTGCTGGTTGTGCCTTGCTGGTCGTGCCTGGCTGGTTATACCTGCTGGTTGTACCTTGCTGGTTTTTACCTTGCTGGTTTGTACCTTTCTGGTTGTACCTGCTGGTTGTCCCTTGCTGGTTATTACCTTGCTGGGTGGTACCTTGCTGGTCGTGCCTGGCTGGTTGTGCCTGGCTGGTTGTGCCTGGCTGGTTGTGCCTGGCTGGTTGTGCCTTGCTGGTTGTGCGTTGATGGTTGTACCTTGCTGGTTTGTACCTTGCTGGTTGGACCTTGCTGGTTGGACCTTGCTGGTTTGTACCTTGCTGGTTGTACCTTACTGGTTGGACCTTGCTGGTTTTTACCTTACTGGTTTGTACCTTACTGGTTGGACTTTGCTGGCTGTACTGTACTGTACTATTTGTGCTGGTTGTGTGGTGCAGTGTAAACAGCGTGGATGTGGTCCAGAGCAGCCCATACAAGCCTGGGTTCTGACCTGTGGTTTGCCTGAGGGACACTGAGGGGTAAGCGTGGCTGGGGTTTGTAGGACGGACCTCAGCCGAGCCCAGCCATGCCCTTCCCCGCGTCGCTATGATTTTCTATTGTTTTCATGGAACAATTGTCCCGCCATTTCTCTCCCTGTGTGTCGTCTGGCTCTTGAAGAAAAAGCCTCGTCTGGAATTCTACACAGAGAGGATAATCCTGTTAGAACAAACGATCATATCACTGTGGTAGGGTTTTGTTCCAGCTGGCAGTCTACAGCTACAAGGAGCTAGGGGACTGTTGGGAAGAATGAGGGCTTGGGGTGGAGAGATAGAGAGAGAAAGAGAGAAAGAGAGAGAGAGAGAGAGAGAAAGAGAGAAAGAGAGAGAGAGAGAGATAATGAGAGAGAGAGAAAGAGAGAAAGAGAGAGAGAGAGAAAGAGAGAGAGAGAGAGACCGAGAGATAACGAGAAAGAGAGAGAGCGAGAGAGAGAGAGATAACGAGCGAGAGAGAGAGAGAGAGAGAGAGAGAGAGAGACAGACAGAGAGAGAGTGAGAGAGAGAGAGTGCGAGAGAGAGAGAGAGAGAGAGAGAGAGAGAGAGAGAGAGAGAGAGAGAGAGAGAGAGAGAGAGAGACAGAGAGAGAGCGAGAGAGAGAGAGAGAGACAGAGTGAGTTATAGAGAGAGAGAGACAGAGAGAGAGGAGGGGTAGATAGAGAGATAGGGGCGGGGGGGAGGTAGATGGCGAGATAGCTTCGGACGGAGTTTGTCTCTAGACCACTCCCTGTAGTTTTCTCTTAAACTCTTCCTGGTAACAGTGAAACCAGAACCAGACCTAACCTAGACAGGAACCAAACCGATACACATACCTAAGCCAAACCAGAACCAGACCTCAGCCACACAGAGACTAGACCAGAACCAGACATTAGCCATTCCCATACCACAACATAACCAGACTCTGCTAGCTGGGACTATAGCATGGGAGGCTAGCCTGCGTTAGCGCTGGCTGCAACCAGCAACCGGACGTTGTAGCACAGAACGTTGCTTAGCCTGTCTTCTGTTTACCTGACTAACTTTCTGCTTGTCTGCCTAACTAACTGTCTGTCAGACTTCCTGCCTGACTTCCTGTCTGTCTGTATGTCTGTCTGTCTGACTGTCTGACTAAGTGTATTTCTGTCTGACTGCCTCCCTGTCTGTGCCAAACTAACTGGCTTTCTGTCTGTATGTCTGCCTAACTAACTATCTGTCTGTCTGCCTCTGCCTGACTGTCTGTCTGTGTGCTAGAGACCGTAGTCTGTGGGCTGCATGCGGAATCAGCTCTTTGCTCTGCTGCAGGGAGGAAGGCGGTGCGTTCTATTTATAGCCCCTCAACTCCCAGGAGGACGGGGGGGGGGGGGGGGGGGGGGGGGGGGCAGGCAGGCAAAGGGGGAGGGGGGGCAAAAGGGGG
>JAPMUY010004208.1:140000-157500 GCA_026901105.3 Galaxias olidus
TATATCTACTGTAAATATATACATCTATACACAGTAGATATATACATATATACAGTGGATATATACGGTATATTATCTGTAGAAGTGAAATAAGTATATTATCTGTTGAAGTGAAATAGACAATAACTATAGATCATAATATACAGTATATATCCACTGTATACATGTGTATATATGTATATATCTACTGTATATATGTATAATATATATTCAGTTATTGTCTATTTCACTTACACAGATAATATACTTATTTCACTTCTACAGATAATATACCGTGCATATATCCACTGTATATATGTATATATCTACTGTGTATATATGTATACATTTACAGTAGATATATGTGTATACAGTATATCTGTCTATATGCTTTGATAAGTACAAAACTCAACTCAAACCATCTAGCAATTTTAAAAGACAAGTCTTGTCATACTTACCGCCCTTGTCTCCTTGATTTTTCTGCTTACACTGACAAGACGACGCCTACAGTTGTTGCGTGACAGGTAGTTATGTATTTGATCATCACAAACGTTATTGCGAGCGAGACATACTGATATTACACCTAAGCCTATTTTCTGTCATAGCACAGGCCTCATACACCAGGGGAGGATTTGCATGGGAGCGATAGGTCGACCAAACTGCCATTTGCCTGATGAATACCTGGCAAGGTAGAGTTGCTTAGCTGACTGGAGTTGGAGCTTAAGAGTTTTCATTGTGCGGTTTGGAAAAATGGCTTCTGTCCCTATTTAACATGCTCTAGATAACAGTCTTATCACGGAATAGCGTGACTGTCTCTTTAACAGCGTTTCACAGTGAATCAACACATTGGTGTGTGTGTGTGTGTGTGTGTGTGTGTGTGTGTGTGTGTGTGTGTGTGTGTGTGTGTGTGTGTGTGTGTGTGTGTGTGTGTGTGTGTGTGTGTGTGTGTGTGTGTGTGTGTGTGTGTGTGTGTGTGTGTGTGTGTGTGTGTGTGTGTTGGTAGCTGGAGCCTGAAAACATTCCTCTGGTGCCTCTTCACATCCCCACGCTGGGAAATCATGACCCTTGACCTCGTAGGGATTATTAGATGTATATCTTTGTTTCTGTTTTGAGTTATACTGAGTTTCTCCTCTTGGTCAGGGCTCTCCCAGTGCCTATCTCAATGGGACTCAGATGGTTTTAATAGGATGTACAAAAATAGCGCTTTTACATTTCACATCCGTCAGATTCACAAAAGTGTATTTGCGCTACATGCTGCATTACACACAACACACCAGAAACAAAGGCCATGTGGGTTTTTGTGTGGTTTTTTTTGTTGTTGGTTTTTTTCATTGAAAGTTACTAAAGTTCTAATAGGCACAGTTGAATTGAATGTAAGCGTAATTGGGTGTCAGAAAAGCACTTATTAAATTAAATTAAACTAAATTAAATTAAATTAAATTAATTGTTTGCATTCTTCTTATTCTTACTCTTATTCTTCTTCTTCATCATCATCATCATCATCATCATCATAATAATAATATTGTGTGTGTGTGTGTTTGTCTCCAGCAGACAGGGGTCTGATGACCAAGGACCCCCTGCCCTCCCAGGGCACCACACTGGAGGCTCTGCTCCGAGGAGAGGGCCTGGACCGGAGAAACAACTCCAAAGACGAGGAGAGCCTGCTGGAGATCCAGGTAACCCCCACGGTCTCTCTGCTTCAACACCTTCACCTTCGCTGTCACCTCAGCTTCTCTTAACTAAAGACTGCCAGCACCTGTTTTGATCAGACTCCGGGCTGAAGGGAGGTGATCGTTTCCTAAGACCGCCATCACACGTATTAATATGACTCAGGAAACCATCACCATCACTGTACTTTAACCATACGACTGCCAGCACATGTATTAATATGACTCAGGAAACCATCACCATCACTGTACTTTAACCATACGACTGCCAGCACATGTATTAATATGACTCAGGAAACCATCACCATCACTGTACTTTAACCATACGACTGCCAGCACATGTATTAATATGACTCAGGAAACCATCACCATCACTGTACTTTAACCTTACGACTGCCAGCACACGTATTCGTGTAAGACTCAAGAAACGATCACCTCCATTCACCCCAAATCAAATGAAACATAGTTATTTAGAGGATATTGTGATGGTTACCTATTACATGTAGCAATCCGACTTAGAGGTTATTGCCATGGTTACCTATTACATGTAGTAACACGAGTCAGGTAGCCATCACAGTCTCAGTTGGTGGTAATGAATCTACCTCTCATCCGGTAACAACAGAGAGTTTTAGAGGCGGACGCGGCAGAAGACGCCTTCAACGACGATGATGACTACGAAGTGGACACACCGAGAAGGAGACACAGAGGGAAAGGCAGAGTAAGCCTGTTCTAATCACACGGTTATATAACGAACTCAAGTAGAGTTACAAAATGGCTGCTCCAGGAAAGCAGTTAAGCTGATCTCACAAGGCAGTAATTTAAGAAATACCTAATCATTTGTTCATAAAATGTACATAATGCATTTAGTAGTTGGGTATAGTTGTTGTTTTACTCACAGCATGAGGTACTTGTTCTGTGCCAAAGGAATCTGTACTCTTCTACCTCTTTCAACTCCCTTTGTTGTCAAAACAAACTAGTCGGTTAAATGCTGTGCTTGGAATTTGTCAAATATTGTCTTATAGACAGACATACAGTATATATATTAAGGGCTAAACGATGACTATTGATATGATTATGGATCATGTTTTTTGTAACTGTCCATGACATTATGTAGCATGTAAATCCTATTTTGCCATTTTGCATAGAAGGGTTTGATAAGAAAGATTGCCTTTTCATTTGGATCATGACCCACTTCCTAAAGCAGGGCTTCATTTGAGAGTTCCCTTTATAGAAATCGATTGACACTTGCCATATGTTGGAAAGGCGACGGGGGGTGGGGGGTTGTGATGCTCCCTCTGGTCACCATGGTAACGCGGCGTCTCACCCCTAGGGGCGAGGTTCGATGCGTCGGAGGACGGCAGACATTGATGACCAGGACAAGCCATACGTCTGTAACAGTAAGTAGAGGACAACAGGAAGTCTTGTTAGTATCGTTTTTAGCCGTTTCCAGCTTTGATAAAACTAAAATAACGTGTGCTACTACCTAAATCAATTCTATAATATAATATTAGACCAGCTAATTCCCACAAGTACACTCCGTAGATTCATTCTTATGAACTTCCATGCCCAGAGGAAAATATTCTGTGCAAAATTAATTGAAGAGTAAAATGTGTTTGTTGCAAACCCACATTTAGGCAAATTAATTTAAACAAACTTGGCTCTCAAACACATTATCCTGTGTATACTTTTACATAAATAATAAGGTTATCTAATATTATGTTTAAAACAGAATCCCACTTTATGAAACTGTAGCGATCATAGAAAAGTGAATGTATTCCTTAAGCATGGAGATGAGCTAAGGGGAACCATGAGGACTCTGGATATGACGGTGTTGTCTCTTGTTGTCTGGGAGAGCAGCAGCGGCCATTTTGAATACCGACCCCCCCCACACACACACACACTCTACAGCCAGGCCCTGCAGCTCCTTAACAGTGTTGGATTGTCTTCGTATATTGACTCTCCTCTCTTTCTGAGTGATGCATACTCATCCTCCCCATTTTCTTTTCTTTTTTTTTGTTTTTTTGTTGTTTTTTTTTTTCCAGACAGACACAAACAAAACCATAAGTCAAAAGCTTCGACCTCAGGTATCTGGCCTTCTGTAATTTAGGACGTGTCAAGTGATAGATTTGTAGTGTCCGTGGTGGTGATGTACTATTGGTCCCTCCCTTCTCGGCTAAAGGAACCACCTCTTGTGTTTGGACTTCAAATCCCATGCTGCCCTCTGTGGCCCAGACAGTCAGATGCACTTGACTCTCTGTGGCTCTCTAACCAGATGACTGTGTGTTCGTTCGTTCCACTTTGTGTGCAGACAACGTGACAGTGAACCGTTCTCTGCCGTATCCTATCATCTCCGTCGACAGAACCGTTCTCTGCCGTATCCTATCATCTCCGTCTACAGAACCGTTCTCTGCCGTATCCTATCATCTCCGTCTACAGATCCGTTCTCTGCCGTATCCTATCATCTCCGTTGACAGAACCGTTCTCTGCCGTATCCTATCATCTCTCTACAGAACCGTTCTCTGCCGTATCCTATCATCTCGTGCCACAGAACCGTTCTCTGCCGTATCCTATCATCTCCGTCTACAGAACCGTTCTCTGCCGTATCCTATCATCTCCGTCGACAGAACCGTTCTCTGCCGTATCCTATCATCTCCGTCGACAGAACCGTTCTCTGCTGTATCCTATCATCTCCGTCTACAGAACCGTTCTCTGCCGTATCCTATCATCTCCGTCGACAGAACCGTTCTCTGCCGTATCCTATCATCTCCGTCTACAGAACCGCTCATATTGAACCCTCTCTCTCCAGGGAAAAGTCCCCCCCCCGGGTACTGACTAATTCTCAGGAATGCCACGGAATGGAAGGGTTCCGTCAGTCTGGTACACAAACACAGTGATACGATGTGAAAGTCACACTTCTAGTCACAGTGAAACAAAGTGATGATTATACCACATGACTTATTTATTGTGGTGATAAGTCGTTATAAAGCGTTATGTTATTTATTGTGGTGATAAGTCGTTATAAAGCGTTATGTTATTTATTGTGGTGATAAGTCGTTATAAAGCGTTATGTTATTTATTGTGGTTATAGTCGTTATAAAGCGTTATGTTATTTATTGTGGTGATAAGTCGTTATAAAGCGTTATGTTATTTATTGTGGTGATAAGTTGTTATAAAACGTTATGTTATTTATTGTGGTGATAAGTCGTTCTAAAACGTTATGTTATTTATTGTGGTGATAGTCGTTATAAAACGTTATGTTATTTATTGTGATGATAGTCATTATAAAACGTTATGTTATTTATTGTGGTTATAGTCGTTATAAAACGTTATGTTATTTATTGTGGTGATAAGTTGTTATAAAACGTTATGTTATTTATTGTGGTGATAGTCGTTATAAAACGTTATGTTATTTATTGTGGTGATAGTCATTATAAAACGTTATGTTATTTATTGTGGTGATAGTCATTATAAAACGTTATGTTATTTATTGTGGTGATAGTCGTTATAAAACGTTATGTTATTTATTGTGGTGATAGTCGTTATAAAACGTTATGTTATTTATTGTGGTGATAGTCATTATAAAACGTTATGTTTTTCATCGCCTACCCTTCTCATTTTCAACGATGTCATGTGGTACAATTATCACTATGGACGGTCCAGCCCCTTTCAGCCACGACGCTAACCTCTGACCTCTCAGCAAAGATAAACACAGTAGAAATGGATCGGTTAGTTGTTTTGGATTTTGACGTGTTCCGACTACCTCCGAGCAGTCTGTCGTTCTGGGTTTTGATTCTGACATAGGAAGCAAGAGTTCATAGGTCATCGATAGGAGCCTTTCTCTGTCAATACAATGCAGTGGTGCTTTATTGGCGTGAAAGTACAAAGTAAAAATTGCCAAAGCAAACGTACATTTAAAAACAAACATCCATATTCGACCTTTGTTAACAGTATTGATAATTGCACAAGCTCCTACACCAACCGCTGAACATGTAACTTGTAATTAATCTGCCTCTCTGTCTCTCTCTCTCTGTCTGTCTGTCTGTCTGTCTCTGTCTGTCTGTCTGTCTGTGTCTCTCTCTCTCTCTCTGTCTCTGTCTCTGTTTCTGTTTCTGTCTACCTCCCTCCCTCCCTCTCTCTTTCTCTCTCTCTCTCTCTCTCTCTCCCTCTCTCTCTCCCTGTCTGTGTCAGTGTGTGGGAAGCGCTACAGGAACAGGACGGGGCTGAGCTACCACTACACCCACTCCCACGTGGGCGAGCAGCGACCTGGGTCCACCTCCTCACGCTCCCCGTCCACGCAGCGCTCCGACCGGCAAAAACGTACGACTCCGTCACCCTCTAGTGCATCGTAGCTTCTGTCCACACAGATGACGTTCTTCTTGTTCTATTAATGTCTCTGTGGGATTCAAAGTCCCCGGGGGCCACAGAAAGTAGTTGATCAAGTGTCAAATGCAGAGAATCTTTACTGCCTTTTTTTCTTTTCTGCATATTTGAAAGTGTCTGTTTGTACGAGGAAATGTAACGATGTGTCAGCTTCTTATGATGGTTAGTCACAGCTTATCTACATGAGTGGAATTTATATGCAAAAATCCAGTTATTTTAATACAGAATTAATTCTAAAAGGCAATGTGACATTTGCCATTGGATTAGTCATACCTTTCAAACTTCTGTGACAAGTTTGCTGTGTGTGTGTGTGTGTGTGTGTGTGTGTGTGTGTGTGTGTGTGTGTGTGTGTGTGTGTGTGTGTGTGTGTGTGTGTGTGTGTGTGTGTGTGTGTGTGTGTGTGTGTGTGTATATATTTGTGTTTTAACCTTTGACCTATCCTTGACCCTGTGCCCCTCTGTGCCGTGCAGGTCAGAAGAGTGCATGTGGCACTGGCCTCTCCAATAACTACTGCAACAAATGTCACAGCTCCAGTAAGAAGATGGGGAAAGCAGGAGCCCCCTGTTCTGCCTGTCGCCACACAGGTAAAGCCGCAGAGCAGCTAGACCACACCTGTGCTGTTAGCAGGACAGAGAGCCACACAGGTAAAGCCGCAGAGCAGCTAGACCACACCTGTGCTGTTAGCAGGACAGAGAGCCACACAGGTAAAGCCGCAGAGCAGCTAGACCACACCTGTGCTGTTAGCAGGACAGAGAGCCACACAGGTAAAGCCGCAGAGCAGCTAGACCACACCTGTGCTGTTAGCAGGACAGAGAGACGCCCTTCAGGCCCTTCCATCTGTAGAGGCTCACAAACCAAGGCGTTTGACCACCTGTCACAGACAAAGACTTTGACCGACAAAGTTATGCCAAATTTCAGGGTCGTTTGGAACTTGGTTCTGCCCTTGTTTGTACTGGATGTTTAAAAGGTTTCTCATCCTGTTCTGCCTGTTTTACAGTTATTAACCTAAAGTAAATCTAATGTTTGTCTGTCTCTGTCTCTGTCTGTCTGTCTGTCTGTCTGTGTGCTTCACTACACGTCTGTCTGTCTGTCTGTCTGTCTGTCTGTCTGTCTGTCTGTCTGTCTGTCTGTCTGTCTGTCTGTCTGCCTGCCTGCTTCACTACACATTTGTCTGCATGTCTGTCTGCTTCTCTGTCTGTCTGTCTGTCTGTCTGTGTGCTTCACTGCACATCTGTCTGTCTGTCTGTCTGTCTGTCTGTCTGTCTGTCTGTGTGCTTCACTGCACATCTGCCTATCTGTCTGTCTGTCTGTCTGCCTGCTTCACTACACATGTGTCTGTCTGTCTGTCTGCCTGCTTCACTACACATGTGTCTGCATGTCTGTCTGCTTCTCTGTCTGTCTGTCTGTCTGTCTGTCTGTCTGTGTGCTTCACTGCACATCTGTCTGTCTGTCTGTCTGTCTGTGTGCTGCCATCTGTCTGTCTGTCTGTCTGTCTGTGTGCTGCCTATCTGTCTGTCTGTCTGTCTGCCTGCTTCTCTGTCTGTCTGTCTGTCTGTCTGCCTGCTTCACACACATGTGTCACATGTCTGTCTGCTGTCTGTCTGTCTGTCTGTCTGTCTGTCTGTGTGCTTCACTGCACATCTGTCTGTCTGTCTGTCTGTCTGTCTGCCTGCTTCACTACACATGTGTCTGCATGTCTGTCTGCTTCTCTGTCTGTCTGTCTGTCTGTCGGCCGGCTTCACTACACATTTGTCTCTGTCTGCCTGTCTGCGTGCCTGCCTGCCTGCCTGCCTGCCTGCCTGCCTGCCTGCCTGTCTGTCTGTCTGTCTGTCTGTCTGTCTGTCTGTCTGTCTGTCTGTCTGTCTGTCTGTCTGTCTGTCTGTCTGTCTGTCTGTCTGTCTCTGTATCTGTATGTCTGTCTGTGTATCTGTATGTCTGTCTGTGTATCTGTATGTCTGTCTGTGTATCTGTCTGTCTGTCTGTGTATCTGTCTGTCTGTCTGCCTGTCTGCCAGCTGAGAGCGTGGAGGAGCCGGAGGACCGGATGTTTGCTGAGGAGCTGTTTGGCACCACTTCAGAGAGCGACACCTCCACCTTCCACGGCTTTGAGGAGGACGAGCTGGAGGAGGCCTCCTCAACCACCACCCCCACTACTACCACCACCACCACCACCACCTCCAATGGTATCTCCAAGTCTAGGAGGCACAGATAGAGAGAGCCCTCTATCACACACTGCTTTTCAAGGACGACCTCTGGCAAAAAGTCTGCTGCTTCTTCTTTCTTCCCCTGACGTTTTGTTTTTTGTTTTGTTTTTGTTTATGGAAAGCACAAAGAAGTTATGATTTCAAGATGGAAATGCAAGTTGTTGTTTTTTTTTTGTTTTGTTTTTTTAATCTACTGAACCTTGTTGAATAATTTATTAACTTGTTTATATAACTTGTTGCTTGATGCCGTCAAAGTTACCATTAATTAGTTACTTTGAAAGCATTGAGCAACTGACAGTGTTTCTGGACTTGCCGAACGTGAGCAAAGCAGTAGTTTCTTTTGACCCCCCCCCACTGGAGAGGAATGGCGTACAAAGAACAAAAAGACTAACACTGGAACATAAGGAGGCTACTTTGCCAGAGTAAATCTAATTTTAATAATTTATCTTAAATGAGAAGGACATTTCATGAACTTGGGTTTCGAAGGGGAACGATTGTGAACAGCTTCCTGACGCTCAGCGTTTGGATGTCTCTAGAATGAATAAACATTTCAAATGTGATCACGGAAGTCTTTTGGACCTCACCTTTGGATTATAGTCATAATGAAGGAACCAATCAAAGGACTGAGGGAGGCCTTTGACAGGCTGGTGTGGCCAATGGAGTCATCTTGGAGGCGGGACACTGGTTTGTTGAAAGGTAAGGGGTTGCCTTGGTGCTCAATGAGTGCACTAGTGCGATTTCAGGTCATATGCTAGTGTAAATGGAATTTGGGGATTTTCATTAAATAAAATTTTGATTAACAGATTATTACTTCAAGACTTGGTTAAATAACGGTAAAAAAAAAAAAGACTTTTCAGGCCATGTCAAACATGAATTATGATTGTGACCTCACATCTTTGACAGTATGTTTGTTTGAATTTAATTTGCAGTCATGCTGTAATGATAGTAATTTTTATACCCTAACCCTAACTTAAGGTAACCTAAGCAGTGTTTTGCAAATTAAACTTGTTAAAGTGGAATACCTTGGGGATAAACAGCCTAAAACAGTGGAAACGTCACAATTCGGCCAAAAACAAGTGAAACCAATAAATATACACCCAGTCTAAGGACCAGTATTTTTGACAGACAGACAGGCAGGCAGGCAGGCAGGCAGACTGACTGACTGACTGACTGACAGGCTGACTGACAGGCCGACACCTGCTGTGTCACTTCGTTCCTGAAACTACTTCCTCAGCTCAATCAATGTGGTCATCAGTAAATGATCAGAAATAGCTTTAGGCCCTGTGCCATCTTGTAGGCACTGTGAGAGTCGTGGCGGCCCCATTTATAAGTTCCGAAAGGGGATTTTCTCCTCATTTCTGTTTCAGTGATCATACAGTGTTCTAATGACAATGCAATGCTTTTTAATTTCCTAGCATTTTCAATAGTTCTTATCTGGGCTTGTAGGTAGACAGTAACCACATGATTATTATTATTATTTTGTTAGATTTTTATTTTTATTTTTTACTTATTGCCTTATTTTTACTTATTGCCTTAAGGCCTTATTGCCTTTTTGAGACATTGTACTAAACTTTTCATGCTTTAAAATGAACCAAAACGGATATGTTCTCTGTTATTGATATTTTTTGTTGGTCTTTGCCCTGACTTGTCCTGCCTAAGTATGAAGTGCCGATGAGAGCACAAGAAGAGCACAAACTGTTCCCTAATGTCAACAAGTGTTTATTTTGTTTTGTTTTTTAACAGACTCCGTGTTCCCGACACTGGTTAGGAAATTGTTGATAATGATTCATTCATGTTTCCTGTGAAATGATTGATTGCGGTTGTGTGAGTGTTCCAATCTGATTACACAGAACGCCTTCATTCTGAGGCCCTGTTTTGACTCTGGTAAACTTGGTACACTATTACTTCCTGAAACGTGGTACGCACACAAACCGCTGTGAATCGCTAGGAAGAACCTCGGGTGTTCATCCACTTTGAATACATAAAGTTGTTCACTTGGATTTAATACACCAAATTAATTTCCAAAATATGTTAGACTTAGTTAAGGTTAGAACTAAACAAGGATCAGAGAAAGCATAAATCTGTCTTGACTCTCTTTTGTTCTAACCTGGACTAAATTTGTACGTTGTCTCTAGTTTTAACCTGGACTAAGTTTGTACATTTTCTCTTTTGTTCTAACCTGGACTAAGTTTGTACGTTGTCTCTAGTTTTAACCTGGACTAAGTTTGTACGTTGTCTCTAGTTTTAACCTGGACTAAGTTTGTACGTTGTCTCTAGTTTTAACCTGGACTAAGTTTGTACGTTTTCTCTTTTGTTCTAACCTGGACTAAGTTTGTACGTTGTCTCTAGTTTTAACCTGGACTAAGTTTGTACGTTGTCTCTAGTTTTAACCTGGACTAAGTTTGTAGGTTGTCTCTAGTTTTAACCTGGACTAAGTTTGTACGTTGTCTCTAGTTTTAACCTGGACTAAGTTTGTACATTTTCTCTTTTGTTCTAACCTGGACTAAGTTTGTACGTTGTCTCTAGTTTTAACCTGGACTAAGTTTGTACGTTGTCTCTAGTTTTAACCTGGACTAAGTTTGTACGTTGTCTCTAGTTTTAACCTGGACTAAGTTTGTAGGTTGTCTCCAGTTTTAACCTGGACTAAATTTGTACGTTGTCTCTAGTTTTAACCTGGACTAAATTTGTACGTTGTCTCTAGTTTTAACCTGGACTAAGTTTGTACGTTGTCTCTAGTTTTAACCTGGACTAAGTTTGTACGTTGTCTATTTTGTTCTAACCTGGTGTGAGTCTAACTCTCTTTATTGTCTGGTTCCAGAAGCACGGCGGACCCAGAGTATCGGCCAGCGAAGGGATACGGGTCAGAACAGAGTCTTCTCACTGTCCCCTCCTCCACTGAGCCAGCCAGCCGACCAGCCAGCCAGCCAGCCAGCCAGCCAGCCAGCCCGCCCGCCAGCCAGCCATATTCCCTCAACCCTACACACTGTCCTCAGCTAATGAAGGAACAGCTTCACCTAAGAGGATATGTATGAATACAGAGCGGAACCGTTGGAGATAAAAACGCAGATCCACTCTTTATTTCCGTTACTCCGGAACATGCTGGAGCTTTCTGAGACCTGGATCTATCCGGGGCTTCTGGGAGGTGTAGTCCAGGCTAGGACTGGGAAGTGTGACTCCCCTTTGGGGAAGGGGGGGTGAAGTGGCAGTTTGAGCTTTTCGTTCCTGCTCTGTGCTCCTATGGCTGTGGGTCTGGTGAGGCCGGCTCGTGTTAACAGTGTTCCACAGTCTTCGTCACTGTGCCACCTGGCTAGTCACTAATCCACCAGCTCTGACAGCCTTGACCTTTGACCCCCGCAACAGATTGGAATCCTGACTCCCGCTGCCATAGAGACGGTGTCTTCTACAAGTTTCTCCTTTTGTTATTTTATTTCTCTCTCTCTCAACTTATCTTTACTTTCCTCTCTAAGAAATGTACTTGAGTGAGTCACAATAATTTTGCTTGTTCCCTTACCTTCTGCATCTCACACTGTTTGCATTTGTCGGTAGTCTTCTCCCATGCTTATGAACAAACCATAGAAAAATGGGTTGCTGTTTTTTTTGTTGTTGTTGTGATGATCACGATGGTATCTTAGACTTTGTTCCAATAATACTGGCTTTACCTCTGCCCCTATCAGGCATGCGACAGCTACAACTACTCAGGCCTCGCATTCACACTGCTAGCCAATCATCCGCTCAACCCTGTGTCATGTGACTGTATTCCGGAAGTAGTGGAGCACCTCGCGATGATGTCACTATGATGTCTCGTTAAACAGGTCAAAGTTGGCGGTTGAACCATTTCATTAACCGAGTCTCTCACTGTCAATTCCAAACACTGCAATAACAGGCGCTTCCATCACCTTTTCTGTTCGATACTGATTTGTTTTCTAATAGAACTATTGTGCTATCTTAATGACAGTGCACTGTGACTGTATGTACGGAGCGCCCTCGACAAAAACCCTCTTTGAATACCTGCAGCATCGCCAGATAAACACATTGGCTCAAAGTCACAAGCTTTGTTATGTTCCGTTGGAAGTGTAATGTAAATGTTTATCTAAACGCTATACAGTAAGGTGTTGGTGAGTGCTTGGTAAAGGGTTAGAGAGTCCTGCTGTACTAGGAGAACTGCACCAGACGCCTTGCGGATCCATTCGTCTGTATCAGTCATACATCTAGAATGAGTATGATGGACATGCCTACACAATATGACTTGTCCCCCGTGGCATTTTGTGGCGGTCTTATTTTGCCTATGAAAACAAAGCCGAAAGGAATAAACAAAAAATAAAGCTGTGTGTTTGGATGCCCTCGACAGCAAAAGCTTTGTAACTATGGGTCGGCCATCTTGGGTGCCCCTGCCCAAATTGCCACGTGCACAGGCTCCTTGTCCATTGTACTCCTTCTAACTCTATGTTGGCCTCACTGCTCTTCTTTCATGTCCTTATAAGGAGGCCAGTGGGGTTGTCTAGGGGACTTGTGATACCCGTTACGCCCAGAGAGAGAGAGAGAGAGATAGGGGGGGTGGGGGGTGTGTCTTGTTTGATGACAAAATACTCCTGTCATCTTTGATCGTTTCCCTCAGGGACGACATCCCTCACCCGACGACTTGTAATCCGTCTCGGGACAACAAAGGACGTCAACCACCAGGACTTCTTCAGCGTCTAAAAAAACGTCTCCATGGAAACGGGGATCGTTATTGTTTTTGTTTCCCCCCCCCCACCCCCTGTGGAATTAGCCATGATGTCACTGTAAGAGACAGCCCAAGGATCCTTGCCTCTCTCGGTCGGTAAACTTTGGACGAACGGGTTCTACACTGGTGCGCTCCTGAACTAAATCACGGTGTCGACGACACGCTATAGTGATGTCTGCGTAGAAAACGAGACTGTCATTTGACCATTGTAATAGCCTGTATACCTCGTCCTAGACACAGCAATAGACCCGCAGGTCTCCTAATCCAGTCTCCCCAGGACTGAGGGTGGGGGAAGGGCAGGAGGGGGTAGGAAAGGCGTCAACGAGAGGAAATGGCCATGATGTTTGATGATAACACGGATGACTGGACACTTTGTCTTCAGCTGTAAATAAGTCCAAATGGAGAGAATGAAGTCTTTTGTTTGTTAAACTATTTTTATTGTTCTGACATAAAATAAAGAATGACTCTTTGACCTGTTGTGCTTTTTGTTCAGTTGGCAGGCATTGCCAAGCAAGCATCCGTCCGTGGAACACCACACTGAAAGTTTACAGCATGCACCCCGGTCCGTTGCTTCGGAAACGCATCCATCTAATAACTTACAGTCCATGTAGCATTTTAGTGTTTTGTTTTTTTATCATTATTTCAAACTCAACATCTATCTTCACCTGTGTGTGAAGGACTAGCTTGACTCCAGTCACTCTACCCCCTTCTCACTGTAATCTCTGTATCCCCAGAGCTAACCTTTGCAGGGACCATACTGTCATCAGGGCCAGTAAGAGGCAGACACAGGTAGATGGCTCCTAAGGGTTTTATTACTCCGTGCCCACGACCAGTACAAACATGTCATGTCCCCTGGGTCTTAAACTCCCAGCATTACCGTCTAAAAGCACGAATGCTCTGGAGATTATAACATGCATAGTACTGTGCCCATACTATAAAGTGTGCTTTTAGAAATTGGAATATATAATACCAATTTATGGATATATATGTATCTATATATATATACACACAATGCACTCTGTACACATTAGTGCGGTTGTGTTTGTGCAGACAGTATTTTGGAGTATATTGAGTTACTGCATAAAAGCATTTCGTTCTACCTTAAAATAAAGAGGTTATTGTTTTATATAATATGAATAATATAAATTCCCTCCTGTACAGTGCATTGTATCAACTCTAATAAAAAATAATAATTTCCGAAACAAAACAAAAAACTACTTTTTGATAATAATTGTCTAATTTAGTGGAGTGGTATTTGATAACACAGTCCTTTTCCTACTCTCCCTTTTGACCGAAGAGCGATTTGACATCATAAAATCTGCAGCAGGACATTATTTAACCACCTGGGGCACTGTGGTAACATTTCTTCGCCACCTGAATAGCTCTGTGTACATATTCGACATCAATAAAAGAAAGGTTATAGCTATTGAGAAGGCCTGCTGCAACACAATAACGGAAATAAAACCGGACAAGTGGTAACAGCCGTAAAAGACTTCATGTTTGGCGCTAAACGAACACAACGTAAACCTGTCCGCTGTGCCAAAACAACGTAAAGAGGAGGTTTTGATGAAACATGCAACACTGCTCCATCGATGCTACATCAAGCCCTTGGAACCGTCGTTAGGAATGTAGTAAAACAGGCAGGATTTCCCTCCAAATCACTCCTGTAGGTAGTCGGCAATAATGCAAATAGTTTGGGCTAACAGAAACATCCTCCCGATTGCTGCCCCCTAAAAAACTGCTTTCAATATGTGGTTATTAATTATTGTGTGTGTGTGTGTGTGTGTATGTATACAGTACCAGTCAAAGGTTTGGACACACTCTCTCATTCAAGTGAATGGCAGGGGTTTCCAAACTTGACTGGTACTGTGTGTGTGTGTGTGTGTGTGTGTGTATGCGTGCAAACACAGTCATGATATGATATTACTTTAACAGATATAAAATAATAGCTGATAAATATCTATCCAAAATAGTTTTCCTGCTGTTTTTATTGCTGACTACCCTGTGAGGACAGAGGATGAGTAGAGGTGTGTGTGTGTGTGTGTGTGTGTGTGTGTGTGTGTGTGTGTGTGTGTGCTGGAGGCTGAGGTACAGCTTATATAACCAGTAAAATCAATCCTACCCACTGAGTGTTTGTGAGTGTGCTGGCCTTGTAATGCTTGCATGCATGTCTGTTAAGTTGTTCGTTGTTGACATGGTCCATTCCACGGGGGAAACTCCGTTGAGGGGTTTGGCTCCAGCCTCTCCAGTGTCCACAGTGACCCTAACACTGCTTCATCCAGTGTGGCTGCAGTCCGCTGGCCACTGTCTGTGTCTGAGAGAACCTCTGGTGCTCCCCCCCCCCCCCCCCCCCCCCCCCCCCCCCCCCCCCCCCCCACATCCCTACTCCACCTGCAATCCCAGCCCAACTCTAGGCCTCATCCCCAGGCCTCGCCTACGTTTGGAGCCCCCCAATGAACACTCCGTCCCAGTCCGTTTACTGCCCCCGGCTCCACCCCCACCACCGTCCCCGTCAGTGACCCAGAGCGGGCTGTGTCAGGAGGACTGCATCAGGCCGCTCAAACGCTTCCCTGTCAGAGACTTGCCCTGGAAAAATCAAGAAAACACAAATTATTCATTATTATATTACATTATCGTTTGACAGAGGAAGCTAAAATGGCATGTTTTACCTTTGATTTGGGTTCAGTTCGTAATGGTGTTGCCCATGCCAGAACGCATATATGTTTAAATTGACAGGTGCACTGGACATGATCCGATTTGAATGAGAACTCAATTTCAAACTGCGCACACTGTTAAACACTTTCAAAACTATGAACATTTATGTTCCTCTATTAAGTTGATCCTACACATAGACCATGATACATCACAGTACATCTGTCACTAACTCGATCAGCCCAGAGAAAAAACACGCTAGTCCAAGTCCCATGTAAAGCATCTCAAAGAAGCTTTAGGATGTGGATTAGACGCTCATAGTGTCCCTTTAGTCCCACAGCAGCAGCAGCAGCTTCAGGTAGACTCACCATGCTGCGGGTAAACTTCTCCAGTGATGTACGACGTCCTTGCTCTGTGTCAGGCAGCTGTTAGGGAATGTGGGGATAGGCAGGGGTGAAAGGTTAAGGGGAAAGGTGAAGGTGGAGAGAGGATGATGAATAAGCGGGGGACCAGTGTTAGAGACAATGTCAGACGAACACACACTTTTACACCCACACAACCTGGCATCACTAGGTCAGGGCAACCAGTGGGACTTTGAATATAAAGTGGTGCGGGTGTGTTAAAGATGTCTGGAAGTTGCACACGGATTAGAGAAATATTATTGATGCAGTACCACGTATGGCCAGGAGGCGGTGTCTGAGCAGGAGGGAGGGCAGAGATGCTTGGATTCTATGACGGCAATGTATTGCAAAAAACCTTGTGTATTTGATAAAAGTAGGATTTGTGTTTCAAACGATCCCCATTTGGTTTTAAATATGTATTGAATATAATATTCTTTATATATTCTGCCTTTATAAAATATACAAGTTTTTTATATATCACACCGGACAGTTTTTATTCCAAAACCTCTTGTATGCTTGTCCTTAGACTAGAAAATATATGAACCTATAACCTAGGTGAGGGTCTCATCTCAGGTACAGAGTGTATGAGGGTCAGAGTGCAAAGGTCAGCTCACCTTCTTCCTGGCGAGCAGGAGATCTTGGTAGATGTTGGACCGCAGGAAGCGGGCATAGCTGTCGCTCTTCATTAGCTTGAAGATGTGCTCCTAAAATAGAAGACGGAGCCGGTGAGTGTGTGTGTGTGTGTGTGTGTGTGTGTGTGTGAAATAGGTCTGTGTGTGTGTGTGTGTGTGTGTGTGAGAGAGAGAGAGAGAGAGAGTGAGTGTGTGTGTGTGTGTGTGTGTGTGCGCATACTGCGTATGTGTGTGTGTGAGAGAGAGAGAGAGACAGACAGAGAGTGTGTGTGTGTGTGTGTGTGTGTGTGTGTGTGAAAGCTGGACGGAAACCAGGTGTGTTAACACACACACACACACACGCAGGTAGTTAACACGTAGTGAGGAGGGACCTCCTGAGACACAAACACACACTCACACACGCACACACAATACACATACACGCAGGTAGTTAACACGTAGTGAGGAGGGACCTCCTGAGACACAAACACACACTCACACACGCACACACAATACACATACACGCAGGTAGTTAACACGTAGTGAGGAGGGACCTCCTGAGACACACACTCGCACACACACAATACCCATACACACAGACACACACACACACACACACACACACACACACAGGTAGTTAACGCGCAGTGAGGAGGGACCTCCTGATACACACACTCACACGCGCACACACGCACACATACACAATACACATACACACAATACACATACACACGGACACACGCACTCCACTGAGTAAGCCTGACTAACTGGACTAACAACGTGTTAGTGTGTGTGCGTGTGTGTGTGTGTGAGAGAGAGAGAGAGAGAGCGAGAGAGAGAGAGAGTGAGAGTGAGAGTGAGAGTGTGAGTGTGTGTGTGTGTGT
>JAPMUY010004208.1:162500-167500 GCA_026901105.3 Galaxias olidus
CTTTGTGTGTGCTTCAGTGGGAATGCTGTGGTCTGTGTGTGGGCATGTGAAGTGCTCTGTTTCAAAAGGGACATTTCGCAGATACCCAGCGTTGATACAAAGTGACACCTTCTTGCCAAAGATGATGACAGATAAGTGTAATTAAAATATGTAACACCTTAAAATATGCTTAAATTGTGTTATCTTATAATTTGAGATTCTTATGATGAACTTTTACGCTAATATATCAATATGAACTAAATGTCAGGCTGGAATAAAGGTCTTATAGACACTACAGCAGCATCGTGTGTTGGTGCATCTCTACTCACTTGACCTGTGCCTCAGCCTGCACGAAAATAAACTCCCACTTCCTGGTAAAAGCTCTCTGCAGACGAGCCAGGTTCTCCTGCAGACACGCAGGACACTCAGGTTAAGTCACAACCCAGGACACTCAGGTTAAGTCACAACCCAGGACACTCAGGTTAAGTCACAACCCAGGACACTCAGGTTTAGTCACAACCCAGGACACTCAGGTTAAGTCACAACCCAGGACACTCAGGTTTAGTCACAACCCAGGACACTCAGGTTAAGTTACAACCCAGGAAACTCAGGTTTAGTCACAACCCAGGACACTCAGGTTTAGTCACAACCGTAATGCCCTAAAGGTAGTTCAGGAAGCGTGCAGAAAGAATCAAGATCGAGCAGGTTACGGGATTTTCACAGTTTTAACCAGGGTTTGAGTTATAACTTGAACTTTATGGGGGTCCCTAACGTTAGTGGCAGTGCTGAATAAATAATAGCTTAACATGTGCACTTTGCGTGTGTGTGTGAGAGAGGAAGAGTTCCAATGCCCATACTACTACGTGGTCCAACATTTTCACACACAAGGCATCATTTATTATTTGTGATTAAAATAATAATCACAAATAATAAATATAATATGGGTAATGTATTGGCGACCCCCACAGATGTATGACTTGACTGCTTTCATGGGAGCACAGACCCGTCCTTGTGGGAGCTCAGCTCCCACTGGCTCCCACATAACTCCAACCCCGGTTTTAAAATTATTTAAAATATTCAGAGATAGTGAATGATTGCAGCCGCTTAACAAAGAGATCTTTTCAGCGGGTCTACATCGTCTATATCTACGTCAACATCTGGCCACCCGATGACCTCATTAGGTCAAAGACACCATGCAGTGGACCGGTAGAGAAGAGAGGTGGGTTTGCTAACTGACCCCCTGGCATCTGCAGTGACCTGGTTAGGGCCAGTCACCAAAAGGGGACGTTTGCCCCAAATAGTAGAGCTCTGCTGGACCCGTTTGTGTTTTTTCATACATATTTTATTGTAAATTAATATTTATATATATATTATTATATATAATATGTATTCATAAATATGTATTTATTGTCATCGTTTTTATTGTAAAAAGAGCTTTGTAACACTGTTACATAATATTTTTTTCCCTATTATTATTTTTACCAAATATATAACAATAATTAGAAGATCCATAAAGGTTGCTCCAAAATGGTTGCTCACACATGTATAGGGCCTATGTGTAACCTACATTAATCCTTATAACATCACAATATACATTGATGTGGATCTGCATGTTTCAGTCCGCTAGAATATAGATCACCAGAGGGACTCACAGCTTCGTAGTCGGCTAGCTCCAGTCTGGCTTTGTTCTGCATGGTGCGCTTACACAGGTAGATAGCTGGCAGAAGAGACAGAGAGGCATTAGAATAGATTGAAACGCTAACGCTCATTCCCCTTTATTTAAATCAGTATTATCTTCTGTTTGATATTCAGAGAGGTAATTTAGCGGTGGAAAGACACCACACCTGTTCATCTTAGTTAATTATCAACAAAGAAATAAACAAAACAAAAGCGTTTGTTATTGGCTTTACAGTACAGTGTGGTTCTTGTGGTGACATTATGCTGGGGGTGGAATGGTCTCTTTAGGGGTCCTAAAGACAATTAACGTTAATGAGAGTGCGGCCGACTGCTATTTAATCAGACAGCGGCATGTTTTGTCATTTACATAATCGCCTGGAAAATGCCATCCCAACATGGCTGCCCTGAAGTGGTCACGGATAGGTCACGGAATGTTCTTTTTGTCCGAACATTCTAATTCCAGGTCAGAACATCCTTAGTCAGGAGAAGAGGAATCCCTAAGGGCTACAGGTGATAATAATAGCAAATGTATACGTAACCATAAAACTAGCAATTATGGTTGTGGGAGATTCTAGTAACTGTCTATGGAGGAGTTTTTCTGTGACCTATGACCCGGCTTTAAACCAACAGAAAGAACGAACAAATTGAAAACTCACCATAGTCGGTGTTTTCTGGTTCCCAACAATTAGAAGGCCAAAAGTAAGGGGACTGAGGAGGAGAGCAGGGGTGGAGAAAAGGTTAGAATTAAAACACAAGTCCAGAGATTTCCATATCTTCAACAATTTGATATCACTGCAAAGTTAATGTGGCTGCCTGACTGAAATAAATGCCTTTTCTCTAGTACCTGGTATAAAAAAGGGCTATTATCTTTTAATTAATCAGTGGCCATTGCAACTGCTATCACGGAATCCGAGTTAACAGATTCGTCCCTTGATTCATGAATAATGAATCGTTCAGAGATCCAACATGCATTCTTCATGGCCGGGCGGAAATAGAACACGGAGACGTGCGGTTTATAGAGCTCATCTCCAATAGAATTACTGGGATAATTAGATTCTCAACTGTGGTCCGACATGGACTAATGTGTTCTGAGGACGTGTGGATTGATCGAGTGCCACGAAACTGACTTCGTGAGCGCTCGGCTCTTTAATTAAAAAAAAAGATTACGGTTCCAATGCTACAATCGGAGATGAGCAAGAGCTTCTCGCGACGAGTGTCGTCACACAATCATGCTCTGGCTTTAAGTGAACGGCAGGGAGTGTAAGCGGTGTATCTGGGTGTTCTACAGATGTTGCAGCTATTTATAGCCGCGTGGCACTACCACGTCAACAAAGCCGCTGTCAGCGCTGCCTCAGAGACCCGTCAATGTTATTCAGAGGAGCGTTCTTTTTAGTGGCACTGGTGACGCTGCCTGTTGCATCATACCATCACGGCGGATATTTTTAAACCTTCCTTTGAATAGGGGCGACACGCGCATTTCTCTCACGGACACACACACACACACACACACACACACACACACACACACACACACACACACACACACACACTCGCAGCCCCCTCCAGCACGATACAAGTGTTTTAATCAGAGGAAGGTAGTGTGGATAAGTGGATTGTGATGTAGATTGGAGGAGGGTTGGTTGTGTAAATAGGGGACTGTTAGCTCACATAATTACAGTAATGGTCTGTGTAGGAGGGAGGTGCACCTAGTATGCAGGACTGGGTGTGTAGGAGGTATAGTATAGGCTTCTTATGTAGGGGGAGGATGCGTATGAGGGCCGAGAGTGTTGTATGCCAGCTGTGTAGGGCTGGGTAAGAGTGTAGTATACCAGCTGTGTAGGGCTGGGTACGAGTGTTGTCTACCAGCTGTGTAGGGCTGGGTAGGAGTGTAGTATACCAGCTGTGTGGAGCTGGGTAAGGGGGTAGTATACCAGCTGTGTAGATCTGGGTAGGAGTGTAGTATACCAGCTGTGTGGAGCTGGGTAAGGGGGTAGTATACCAGCTGTGTAGATCTGGGTAGGAGTGTAGTATACCAGCTGTGTAGATCTGAGTAAGAGTGTTGTATACCAGCTGTACAGGGCTGGGTAGGAGTGTAGTATACCAGCTGTGTGGAGCTGGGTAAGGGTGTAGTATACCAGCTGTGTGGAGCTGGGTAAGGGTGTAGTATACCAGCTGTGTTCGGCTGGGTAAGAGTGTTGTATACCAGCTGTGTGGAGCTGGGTAAGGGGGTAGTATACCTGCTGTGTAGATCTGGGTAGGAGTGTAGTATACCAGCTGTATAGGGCTGGGTAGGAGTGTAGTATACCAGCTGTGTGGAGCTGGGTAAGGGGGTAGTATACCAGCTGTATGGGGCTGGGTAGGAGTGTAGTATACCAGCTGTATGGGGCTGGGTATTAGGATAGTACACTAGCTGTGTACAGGTGCAGAAGGAGGCGGTACCTGGAAGCGGTAGAGGGTGCTGTCGTCTTTGAGTGTCAGGACGTGGTCTGAGATGGGGAAGAGGTAGCCCAGCGCTGCTATCAGACTGCCCAGGTGGATGGCCTCAACTGGGGGGGGAGGGTAAGAGACAGGGTCCAGACCACACCATCTGTGTGTTTGTTTATGTTTGTTTCTTTGTTTGTTTGTCTGGGTAAGTACCTGTGTCTTCGATGGAGAGGTTTTTCATAAGCCACTGAACGATGTCCGCTCCTTGGATCGAGAACACGGATGTCGACAGGAGAGAGTGAGATTGAAAAGAAAGTAAACGTCAGGCCTTATTTACTACTGTTTTCTTTAAATATTCATCAGTTCTTTATTTATTAGATGCCCTTACAGTAAGCAACATTTTACCAAGGGTTTTAGAATGAGACATGCGTAAATCACGAAATAATTGTTTTTCTCTTGGTTATCATAAATCTGAATGTCTTCATACTTGCTGATGATTCATCTAGCCTCTATTGAGTCACATAAATCTCTATACTGCTTGGTACTGCTTTGTTAATATCTGGCAGGAGAGCCAAAACCTGTAGCGGTTAAACACTGTTGTTTATTTTGCGCTCCATTGCACTTCAGACTGAAACAAAGAATAAAAATCAATTTTTAAGCCACTCAAATGATTTTCTAAATGTGCCCCATTATTGTATCAGAAAGAAGGTAATAAAGAATAAATAATGGACAAGGATGGAAAATACCAGATATAAAGTAAGGGTAATAAATACAATTTTAAAAAGTATAAAAGAAATGTGCTGTCCACAGTTCCAAACACGTTGCTCACACAGTTTCTTCATTAGACCACAAAAATCCCAGCCACTGCAGTCCTTAGCGAGCGGAGATGCGTGAGTAATCGACAGCAGCTTTTTTGAATG
>JAPMUY010004208.1:175000-180000 GCA_026901105.3 Galaxias olidus
GAGTCTTTAATGATTCAGCATCCATCAGTGTCAGCAGCAGCGGCCCAGACACATCTGTCTCTGCACAGAGACGTCTGTTTGTGTCCGGGGTCAGAGCAGGACAGCTGTCCAACTGGACTCCTAATAGACCCCCCCCCCCCCCCCCTCTTTCTCTGGTTCTGATCGCGACGGGTCAAATCGGACTGCAAAACGCCGAGTCACTCCTGCATCAATGCAGTCGATTCTGACGAGCTGCGGTAACACCTAATACAGTGGACTTGTTCTTGTTGCCAGGAACTGGACAGCGGAACGATTGTGTCCTAAAAAGTCTCTTCCCTGCACTGTGACCGAGCGGAGTTTAAGTGGGGGCGGAGCCGAGCGGTCAGTCCAGTTCTCCTTGCGGCACACGGAGATGTCAGCTCTGTCGGAGCGACAGGTCCACACCAGAACCCCCCCCCCCCCCCGAGTCAGAGACAGACAGAGACGAGAGGTGGATGTTTTTTAAAAAGGGTTAGAGACACAGTAAAGTGAACTCCGCCATGTAAACGTTACTCCTTGTAGCTGCTGCTCAATGTCTAAAAAGGGTTAGGGACACAATAAAGTGAACTCCGCCATGGAAACGTCACCCCTTGTAGCTGCTGCTCACTGTCTAAAAAGGGTTAGGGACACAATAAAGTGAACTCCGCCATGGAAACGTCACTCCTGCTCACTGTCTAAAAAGGGTTAGGGACACAATAAAGTGAACTCCGCCATGGAAACGTCACTCCTTGTAGCTGTTTAAAAAGGGTTAGGGACACAATAAAGTGAACTCCGCCGTGGAAACGTCACTTCTGCTCACTGTCTAAAAAGGGTTAGGGACACAATAAAGTGAACTCCGCCGTGGAAACGTCACTCCTGCTCACTGTCTAAAAAGGGTTAGGGACACAATAAAGTGAACTCCGCCGTGGAAACGTCACTCCTGCTCACTGTCTAAAAAGGGTTAGGGACACAATAAAGTGAACTCCGCCGTGGAAACGTCACTCCTGCTCACTGTCTAAAAAGGGTTAGGGACACAATAAAGTGAACTCCGCCGTGGAAACGTCACTCCTGCTCACTGTCTAAAAAGGGTTAGGGACACAATAAAGTGAACTCCGCCGTGGAAACGTCACTCCTGCTCACTGTCTAAAAAGGGTTAGGGACACAATAAAGTGAACTCCGCCATGGAAACGTCACTCCTTGTAGCTGTTTAAAAAGGGTTAGGGACACAATAAAGTGAACTCCGCCATGGAAACGTCACTCCTGCTCACTGTCTAAAAAGGGTTAGGGACACAATAAGGTGAACTCCGCCGTGGAAACGTCACTCCTGCTCACTGTCTAAAAAGGGTTAGGGACACAATAAAGTGAACTCCGCCGTGGAAACGTCACTCCTGCTCACTGTCTAAAAAGGGTTAGGGACACAAAGTGAACTCCGCCGTGGAAACGTCACTCCTGCTCACTGTCTAAAAAGGGTTAGGGACACAATAAAGTGAACTCCGCCGTGGAAACGTCAATCCTGCTCACTGTCTAAAAAGGGTTAGGGACACAATAAAGTGAACTCCGCCATGGAAACGTCACTCCTGCTCACTGTCTAAAAAGGGTTAGGGACACAATAAAGTGAACTCCGTCATGGAAACGTCACTCCTGCTCACTGTCTTGCTCACTGTCTAAAACAGGGAGCCACAGCTGCACGTCCTGTTGTTTCCGTGGCGACGTTCACTTCATTGTGTCTCGTGTGACTCACTGTTCATCTGAGCCAGAAAGAAAGAAAGAAAGAAAGAAAGAAAGAAAGAAAGAAAGAAAGAAAGGTTTAGGTTAGTTTGAGGTTATGACGTAAAGCTTGGGTGTTCTTAGGTTCACCTTTAACTCATAGTGGTGAACTACGCTAAGACTCACTGTCTCATCACCAGGCTGGGTTAGAGAGAAAAGGAACAGAGACAACGTTAAGAGAATCTTTCTTCTCTCTCTGACCCAGCCTAGTGATAGAACAGAGACAACGTTTAGAGATTCTTTCTTTCTCTCTCTGACCCAGCCTAGTGATAGGAGAGAGATTCTTTCTTCTCTCTCTGACCCAGCCTAGTGATAGGAGAGAGATTCTTTCTTTCTCTCTCTGACCCAGCCTAGTGATAGGAGAGAGATTCTTTCTTCTCTCTCTGACCCAGCCTAGTGATAGGAGAGAGATTCTTTCTTCTCTCTCTGACCCAGCCTAGTGATAGGAGAGAGACAACGTTAAGAGAATCTTTCTTCTCTCTCTGACCCAGCCTAGTGATAGGAGAGAGATTCTTTCTTCTCTCTCTGACCCAGCCTAGTGATAGGAGAGAGATTCTTTCTTCTCTCTCTGACCCAGCCTAGTGATAGGAGAGAGATTCTTTCTTTCTCTCTCTGACCCAGCCTAGTGATAGGAGAGAGATTCTTTCTTTCTCTCTCTGACCCAGCCTAGTGATAGGAGAGAGATTCTTTCTTTCTCTCTCTGACCCAGCCTAGTGATAGGAGAGAGATTCTTTCTTTCTCTCTCTGACCCAGCCTAGTGATAGGAGAGAGACAACGTTTAGAGATTCTTTCTTTCTCTCTCTGACCCAGCCTAGTGATAGGAGAGAGACAACGTTTAGAGATTCTTTCTTTCTCTCTCTGACCCAGCCTAGTGATAGAACAGAGACAACGTCTCCCTCGATGGCCAGAGAGATGAGAAGAGAAACGATGGGGTCTCTATTCTGATCCTCGTGACGAGAGAGAGACCACGCTCAGCCACCGACGTGGGAGATAAGCAGCCATCAATCAGGAGACTCTCTCATAATCACACACACACACACACACACACACACACACACACACAGTACCTACATACACACACACACACACAGACACACACACAGTGCTTACACACACACATACACAGTGCTTACACACACATACACACACACACACACACACACACACACACACACACACACACACACACACACATTGCCTACACAATCACACACACACACACACACACACACACACACACACAGTGCTTACACACACACACACACACACACACACACACACACACAGTGTTTGACGGACTGGCTTAATGATAGCTGGCTGTCTGAATGGCGGTCGCCCTCCACTCTCCTCACCTCAGAAATAGAACAGAGCTATCATCCTCATTCTGCTCGCACTCTGACACGAGAGCCCCACAAGCTCGGACGCCAGCCCCAAACGTGCCCCGCGCTCCCGCGCTCACTCTTTCTTTCTTTCTTTCTTTCTTTCTTTCTTTCTTTCTTTCTTTCTTTCTTTCTTTCTTTCTTTCTTTCTTTCTTTCTTTCTTTCTTTCTTTCTTTCTTTCTTTCTCTCTTTTGTCCTCTCTCTCTATGTAACACTCTCTCTTCTTGTCTCTCTCTCTCTCTCTCTAGTTACACTCCTGCCTCTCATACTCTGGTATTTAGAAGGGAGCTCTGCCAGCTGGAAGACTCCAGAGAAAGACCTGAGCGTTTTAAGCAGGAAGCCCAGCCAGACAGGATAAAAGCCTCCACGCACTCGTTCATCCATCCCTCCATCCCTCTGGTAAAAACAAAGAGGACGGGGAACTTCTGAAGTGCCAAGTAGGCACAAAAGAACAGAAAGGAAACGCCCGTTCTCTCTTTCGCCGTCGTCATCTGTCTGTCCTCTCTCTCACACTCTCTGCTCCTCAACACTCTTTGTCTGTTTCTGTTTAGCTTCAGGCACCGTCTCAAAGTCAAATATGTTACATCTCAATACACTGGCTAGCGTTTCGTAGATCAGCTGTTGCCTTGTATGTTTTTCATTTAATCAGCAAAATTGATAACATCATAGAGAAGGTTGTGGAGCGTATCATAGTACACAGTAGCCGGTGACCTAAGGTCCAGGCCATGTGGAGGGGACCTTGCAAGATAAATGACATCCCATGCATTAGGTAGCTATTGTATGTTAGTGGTGTAACCTGTCAAAATGTCATTGTTGCTGCGGCTCACCACACTGCTCTGTTCATACAGAAACCTGCCTGGAGGGGAACCACTTTCACCACAGATATAGGAAGCAGGACACCTTCCTGGACACACACACACACACACACACACACACACACACACACACACACACACACACACAGGCAGAAAACAAGCAGCGGCTGTGTGTGCACAGTGTGAACTTGGAGCTAATGGCCTTGGAGAGCCGGGGTGCTTCTCATAGCAGCCCTCCCCCTGACCTCCGCTAGGGCTCGCGTCCACTGGACCCTCCATTCTGAGTGAGAGACACACAGGAGGGGTGGAGGGAGTGTGTGTGTGAGAGAGAGAGGGAGAGGGGAGGGGGGGGGGATGAGATAATGAAGGGGACATAAAAAACATAGGAGACATAAAGGAGAGAGAGAGAGAGAGAGAAAGAAAGAGAGGAGAGAAAGAGAGAGAGAGAGAAGAGAGAGAGGAGAGAAAGAGAGAGAGAGAGAGAGCGATAGAGGAGAGAGGAGAGAGAGAGAGAGAGAAAGAGAGGAGAGAGCGATAGAGGAGAGAGAGAGAGAGAGAAGAGAGAGAGGCAGAGAAGAGAGAGAGAGAGAAGAGAGAGGCAGAGAAGAGAGAGGCAGAGATAGCCCCGGCACTCTTAGCACTCATGTCCTTAGCAACGAGTGGAGTGTCCAGTAACAGCTTCTGAGAAGTGCGGGCTGGAGAGTGGAGAGGACGGGGAGGATGGTGGGGGGGGGATGTTTTTCATGTTAGCAGTGAGGTGCTAAGCCACTGAGTCACACAGGATCGCTGTCAACAAAACACATCATTATCTGCATGTGTGCTCTCCTTCCAAAGGGCTCAAAGCACTAGCCCTGTTATTGCAGACCTAAGAAAAATATCCATTCATAACTGACTTATTTCAGTATTTCTGCCTATAATAAGGCACGTAAGATTGCACTTGAACTGATTATGCATGATGAAATATAGTGATATTCAAAGCATGGTCAGACTCAGACTCCCACAGTATTCACTGCTTCTATCACATCCTGGTTTCTCCTATAG
>JAPMUY010004208.1:192500-197500 GCA_026901105.3 Galaxias olidus
ATATCAGCTGGTGAGGGAGAGATTGGCAGGGAGAGACTGGCAGGGAGAGACTGGCAGGGAGACATTGGCAGGGAGAGACTGGCAGGGAGAGATTGGCAGGGAGAGACTGGCAGGGAGAGATTGGCAGGTAGAGACTGGCAGGGAGCGGCAGGGAGAGACTGACAGGGAGAGACTGGCAAGGAGAGACTGGCGAGGAGAGACTGGCAGGGAGAGATTGGCAGGTAGAGATTGGCAGGTAGAGACTGGCAGGGAGAGACTGGCGGGGAGAGACTGACGGGGAGAGACTGGCAAGGAGAGACTGGCGAGGAGAGACTGGCAGGGAGAGGCTGGCAGGGAGAGACTGGCGAGGAGAGACTGGCAGGGAGAGATTGGCAGGGAGAGACTGGCGAGGAGGGGCGTTTGATAATGTACACCTGATGGTCTACACATCAATAGAAAGAAAAGCACCGCTCACTGTAACTACCCTACAGCCGAGTGATGGTTGAGACTTAAAGGAATAGACCATGGAAGAGATCCAGAGGGTGTTGTTCTGCAGCTGGATCACATAGTAGTGCTGTGATGACATCAGAGCCACAGCCAACAACAAATCTGATCAAACTGCTCTGTCCGGGCCTGATCTACGATCAATGTGCACCCACAAATCATAGTGGGGATTTACGATCAGTATTCAGACACGAATCGTAGTGGGGATTTACGATCAGTATTTAGACACGAATCGTAGTGGGGATTTACGATCAGTATTTGGACATGAATCGCAGTGGAACCAATGCTGAATGGGAGCTCAGTAGCTCTTCTAGGTTAAACACAGTCATGTGACATTGGTCTCTGGTGCATTTCAAAGAAACGTGTGTCCATTTGTGGATAGGAATCTAGCAAACAGCGTATGGACACTAATCCATTGTAAAAAATGTATGTATTTGTAAAAACGATCCTGTGGCAGATATATTTGAAAACAAATTAGCGGTTTGGAAAACTTTGAATGAGGCAATGGAATGTAACTGCAGTTCTGTGGCCCCCCCTCCTCGCTCTTGTCCTCTCATTCTGATTGGATGTTTCAGAGGGGGTTCTGGTAGCGTTTGTCTTATTTGCCTAAACCAGCCCTTTCACCAAACATTTACCGATGGAGCAAAGAATAACACAGCAACAGTCAGGAGCCATTAAGTGCGTGTGGTGTGTGTGTGTGTGTGTGTGTGTGTGTGTGTGTGAAAAGACACAGAACAGCCTTTACTCGTCGAGGTAACAAAGTGTTCCACTGTATCGTACCTGTAGCATCTGTACTTCCTCCACACAGAGACACTGCAGGAGGCACAACCTTTCTGCTGTGGCACACACTCTCCAGACCTACCACAGAGCTCTGCCTGGCTTTCACTAATTCACAGTCCTTCAACACGGATCACATCAAAAACACGACAGCACACCATAAAACATGCATGATAAACACGTGCTAAAATATAACAGCGGAAGCGTTTTGCTGGGGAAGAGTTGGTACAGTTTCACAAACACACACACACACACACATACGCACGCACGCACGCACGCACGCACGCACGCACGCACGCACGCACGTACGCACAAACACACACACACACACACACACACACACACACACAGAAACATATACACACACAGGGACATTTCTTGGAATCTTGAGCTGAGTGAAACATTTGCTTTGTAAAATGACTGAGGATAATTATTTCTCTCCTGCCCCCCCTCACAAACAAGGTGTGCACACAGTAACACATAGAAAGAGAGAGAGAGAGAGAGGAAGAGAGAGAGAGAGAGAAAGAGAGAAAGAGAGAGAGAGAGAGAGAGATTGAAAGAGAGAGAGCGAGAGGGAGAGATAGACAAAAAGTGAACGAGAGAGAGAGAGAGAGAGAGAGAGGAAGAGAAACACACGGGTCCCTATGGAACACCACTCCTGAACTGACAGGTTAAATCAATGTGTACATAACAGAGACACGTTCTGAACGTCAATCAAACCAACATGGTGTATGAAGTGAAAAACACTCGTTAATATAAGATGAACGTGGAAGATATGTGTAATATGGGTGGGATATACACCGCAGCGAAATGGAAGCGCAGCGCAGTTGTTCCGGCCTCATTTCCCTCTCCCCCTCCTATGGCACTGGGAAACTGAACTCCGCTGAGGACTACCACCTGAAGGGAGCCACACGTAGCTGAGGGAGCCACACACAGGCTTACAAACAGCTACCATTAGATTTATTCAGCTTTTCCAATGGCTCTCCAAAGGAGTCGTTAACCTGAGCGTGACTCACTCTGTCGGCTTCCAGAGAGCTCAAACGAAACCTCCATGACACCTCAGCAATTTGAAAAGCTCAATTTAATCATCTGAGCCAGGCACGGACAAAACATTTTGAAGACGACTTCTAAAAAGAAAAAGATTAATAGTTTTGAGACGTACAACTGTCCTCTTTCTGCCACACCTGAAAGGTGCGGTGTGGCCCTCGCCATGATGGGAAGCTTGTCAGCGGGAGATTTGAATGGCAGGTAATTGACGGCTGGGATGAGTTCTGTCAACACCTGGCTGATGTGTTAACCACTTTCATCTTTTTAGGGAGACCGACGGAACGACTGACTCACTGACTGACTCACTGACTGACTGACTGACTGACTCACTGACCGACTGACTGACTCACTGACTGACTCACTGACTGACTGACTCACTGACTGACTGACTGACTGACTTATTGACAGAACGACTGGCTGACAGGCTCACTGACTGACTCACTGATTGACTGACTCACTGACTGACTAACTGACTGGCTGACTTATTGACTCACTGACTGACTCACTGACTGACTCACTGACTGACTGACTCATTGACCGAACGACTAACTCACTGACTGACTGACTCACTGACTCACTGACTCACTGACTGGCTAACTTATTGACTCACTGACTGACTCACTGACTGACTGACTGACTCACTGACTGACTGACTGACTGACTGACTAGCTGACCATGAGGAACACGGTGTCAACCTAAAGAGCTGGGAGAGACCAACAGGAACAGTAGGAACGCTGTTACTGGTTCCTGGTAGACTGACTCACTGACTGACTGACTCACTGACTGACTCACTGACTGACTCACTGACTGGTTCCTGGTAGACTTAGCTGAGAGAAGCTGGAAGGGGTGTGTGGTAACGCTGGTTATGCCATAGTTATAGTCAGGGTTTGAGTTATAATATGAGTTTTGTGGGGGTCTCTAACGTTAGTGGCGGAGATTAAAAAACAATATCTCAACCGGTGCACTGTCTGACCTCTCCGGGAACCATCACCTTATCGTGGTGGAGAGGTTTGTGTGTCCCTATGAACCTGGGGGCTGTGTTGTCTGGAACCTTGTGTTCCTGGTAGGGTCTCCCATGGCAAATTGGTCTCGGGCGAGGGGCCGGACAAAGAATGGTTAAAAAACCCTCATGGATAGAACTATAAGAGAGGATGATACCCGGCCCGGAGGAAGCCCGGGGTCCCCTTCTGGAGCCAGGCCCAGGAGGATGACCCGTCAGCGAGCGCCTGGTGGCCGGGCTTGCCACGGAGCCCGGCAGGGCATAGCCCGAAAAAGCAACGTGGACAACACCAACATCTCTCCTTCTCCGTCCCGGGGGAAAAACCAAGGGGGTCGGGAGCGCTGCCAGAAAGGTGGCAGTGAAGGCAGAGGTTTTCGATGGATCGGACCCGGGTGGCAAAGGCTGGCTTTGGGGACGTGGAACGTCACCTCTCTGGGAGGGAAGGAGCCGGAGCTTGTGCGGGAGGTGGAGCGCTAACAGCTGGATCTGGTGGGGCTTACCTCTACGCACAGCCTCGGCTCTGGAACCTCACTTCTGGATAGGGGTTGGACTCTATTCTATTCCGGAGCTCCCCAGGGTGAGAGGCGCAAGGCTGGTGTGGGGATACTCACAAGTCCCCGGCCAAGTGCCTCCATGTAGGAGTTCACCCCAGTGGACGAGAGGGTCGCCTCCCTACGCCTGCGGGTCATGGGGGGGAAAACTCTGACTGTTGTCTGTGCCTATGCACCGAACAGCAGTACGGAGTATTCGGCCTTTTTGGAGACCCAGGATGGAGCCTTGTATGGGGCTCCTGAGGGGGACTCTATAGTCTTGCTGGGGGACTTCAACGCACATGTGGGCAATGATGGAGACACTTGGAGAGGCGTGATTGGGAGGAACGGCCTCCCTTATCTGAACCTGAGTGGTGGCTTGTTATTGGACTTCTGTGCTAGTCATGGAATGGCCATAACAAACACCATGTTCGAACATAAGGATGCTCATAAGTGTACCTGGTACCAGAGCACCCTAGGCAGAAGGTCGATGATCGATTTTGTTATCGTATCATCGGACCTGAGGCCATATGTTTTGGACACTCGGGTGAAGAGGGGGGCAGAGCTGTCAACTGATCACCATCTGGTGGTGAGTTGGGTCAGGTGGCGGGGGAAGCCTCTGGACAGACCTGGTAAGCCCAAGCGTGTAGTGCGGGTGAACTGGGAACGTCTGGAGGAGTCCCCGGTCCGGAGGCCTTCAACTGACACCTCCGGCGGGGCTTCTCTGGCATCCCTGTGGAGGCTGGGGGCATTGAACCGGAGTGGGCGATGTTCAAAGCCTCCATTGCTAAAGCTGCGCCTGAGAGTTGTGGTCTCAAGGTCTTCGGTGTGAAGCGGCTGGGATGAGGATCAGCACCTCCAAATCTGAGGCCATGGTTCTCAGCAGGAAACCGATGGATTGTCTACTCCAAGTAGGAAATGACTCTTTACCCCAAGTGAAGGAGTTCAAGTATCTCGGGGTCTTGTTCTCAAGTGAGGGGAAAATGGAACGAGAAATGGGCCGGAGAATTGGAGCAGCGGGTGCGGTGTTGCAGTCGCTTCATCGCACCGTTGTGACGAAGAGAGAGCTGAGCCAGAAGGCAAAGCTCTCAATCTACCGGTCTATCTTCGTTCCTACGCTCACCTATGGTCATGAAGGGTGGATCATGACCGAAAGAACGAGA
>JAPMUY010004208.1:205000-285000 GCA_026901105.3 Galaxias olidus
CAAACTGTACCAAAGTCCTACATTTGTAACTGCAGTTTGTAACTGCACATGAAGATATCTTAAACAAGACAGATGATGTAGCCAACATACAAAAAAAAAGTCATATTGAACAAAATATTTTTAATAGATATAAATGTTTTCACTGAAAGGAAACAGTATCACATGCCGTTCCACATGTCAAGAATAAAGGTGCAAATTCTGATAAGCGTCCAAATCCTTTTCATACACACATATATATATCTACAGGTTGTACAGTGTTAGGGATAGAAAAAAGTACATCTTACTTTCGTTTAAATAGAGTTTCGTGGCTCATGTACAGTCATACAAGGACTTTCTGTCCAAGTTTAAGCATCAGGTTAGGTTTACAGCAGGCTAGAGCCTTCCAGGATTGACACTGCAGCTTCAAATATTCTACATCCTCATTATGTACAGTACCGCTTGAATCCACAGAGAGCATTACGCTCTCTAGCATGCTTTGGATAAGGGATTGTTTCCATGTAGCAGTTACATGTTGTCAGCACTAGGTGGCACTGTCGCTTACATTTTTCAGGAATTAAAAAAACAAATTTAATATGTATCTCCAAATTGAGAAGTTCCTTTCCAGTTAAGTTTTCTTAAAAAAATTATTATATTTTTTTTTTAAAGAAGAATTTATATTATATTCAACATATGTATTTCATATGCCACATGTATTATTGTAAATCTTTCTTAGGGAACTTTCGCTCAGCAGCAAAGGAAAGGGTTAACAAAATACCACTTAAAACACACATTTGTACAAATATACATATTCCAACCGTTGTATTTAATGGAAAGTTGTCAAGTTGTTGTTCTTTTAAATCAAATGGCACCACATTCCTGTTTTTTGTTTGTTTACACTGGGCATAATATACAGTGCATTTGCAAATTGAAACCTCAGTACTTTTCAGCGAATCATTGACACCACTAGAGACTACTTACAGGAACAATGCATGAATCGTATATCTGATACATTTACTTGAATGAAGGTAGCACACAGAGGCACTGGGGCAGAGAGTAATGATTTGAATCCTTCGTTCATCTTCGAAGCTACCTGTCTGAGAGCTGTCAGCTGGTTGTTCTATACTTTAGGTGTTGAAGGAAACACAGCAGCAACTTTTAGACCTTAATCTCCCACTTGTTTCCCAAAGACAACTGTTCCTGCTACTATTACAGTATGCCTTCTTAGCCCATGGCAAAGACAACTGCTCCTGCTACTATTACAGTATGCCTTCTTAACCCATGGTAAAAACAACTATTCCTGCTACAATTACAGTATGCCTTCTTAACCCCTGGCCCCCCTCACCCCAACTCTCCCAAAATCTGCAAACCATCAATCTGGGACTACAAGTGTCTTTTTCTTTCTCTGTTAATTGACTGTCAGTGTAAAATATATACGCGATAATCCGTGTCAGATTATTCCGACCAGACGAGTTATCAACGGAGGATGGGATGCCGAAAATCCAGGGCGGGAAACCACAGCACACAGTCACCATGACAACGGGAGGGATAGCAGTCGTTCTCTGACATGCGGGGGGACACTTATGGTACATTCCACACACCCAGTGATGCGTGTCTATCTTTCTGGTCTGGGAGGCTCTCTCTAGGTCTAGGGGTATCATCCATCCATCCATTGTGACACTTTTTCTTTCCTCATCCCTCGCTCCCTTCTACACGTCCGTTTGAAATGGTTCCCACATACCACACAGTCACAGAACCACGACACTATGATATGACGAGGAGAAGAAGACCCACCAAAGTCAACGTGGTCAAAGAGAGAGTTCATTGTGCATACTGCCGTTTTTGTTTGTCCCCGAAAAAACACCTCCAGCTGTTGGTGGTGTGACGGCTCAAACGCTACAGGCTGGTGAGGGTTGTATCCAGATAGCAGAGATACCTCAGGAGACAGGATCACTCCCGTCCTGGTGGCAGACGCTATCGGTCTGTGTTACAGTCTTGTCATTCCCCAGCACAGAGCTGCGTGTATCTTCACACGGTGAAACAGAACAAAAACATGGAGCCGGATTGACGGACGCGGCTCAGCCCTCACTGTGAGTCAGCAGTGTGGGGACAGGCCACGTCCGGGAACAACCGGGCCGGGGTGGCCACTCTGGAGGGCAGAGCCAGGCTGGGTAATGATCGTCCATTCAGTCCATTATTTCACCATGTTCAGTTCATATGTATGACGGTGAGGATGTTCAGTTCATATGTATGACGTTGAGAATGTTCAGCTCATATTTTGGTGGAGAATTTAATTAGTTCAGTATGAATGATTTTGATGACCCCATTTGTGTTTTTCAGTTTAAATCCGGGCTGAATTCAGATCTATGGTGTTGAAGATGTCTGGTTCATAACATACTGCTGAATACATTTAGTTAATTTGAACGGTGCATATTAATGGCCTGTGATAGACTGGCGACCTGTCCAGGGTGTACCCCGACTCTCGCCCTGTGTCTGCTGGGATGGGCTCCAGCCCCCCCGCGACCCTGTACAGGATAAGCGGTAAAGCTAATGGATGGATATTAATGGCCCATGTTGAAATTAAACCTGCTGGTGCAGATGTCTAGTTAGTGACTGAAGTTCAAAATATTCAGTTTATGTCAATGGAGATGTTTAGTTAATTTCTATGGAGATGAGGATGTTTAGTTAATTTCTATGGAGATGAAGATGTTTAGTTAATTTCAGAGGAGATGATGATGTTTAGTTAATTTCAGTGGAGATGAGGATGTTTAGTTAATGTCTATGGAGATAAGGATGTTCAGTTAGTTTCTATGGAGATGAAGAGGTTCAGTCCGTGTCAATGGTGATGAAGATGTTCAGTGAGTGTCTTACGAGATCAGTTTGTTTAGTCTACACATATTGAGATGAAGAGGTTCAGTCCGTGTCAATGGTGATGAGGATGTTCAGTTCATGTCGATGGTGTTGATGATGATGAGGATGTTCAGTTCATGTCGATGGTGTTGAACACCCACTCGGTGAACTTCTTGAGCTTGGCCGAGGCGTTGTAGGACTCCTCCTGCAGACGCAGGTTGTCCTGTCTGAGGCCCTGGATCTGAGACTGGAGGGACGCCTTGGCCTCCTTCTCCTGAGGAGAGGACAAACAAACAGAGACAGAGACAGTGAGGAGTCACCTCCAGACCTTTGGAGTTTGGAAATCGGTAGACAACACCACTCAGCTCTGGAGATTTTATGTAAAAAAAAAAATTATAATGTAATAGGTTTTTAAAGAAAATTTTGTTTTTTTCAGGCCTTTTCCATCACCAGAAGCAGAGGACGAGGTATTTAGTACGATGGTTTCACCAGAGGAAGAGGAGGAGGTGTTTAGTACGACGGTTCCACCAGAGGAAGAGGAGTTTTCCAGGAGGGTTCCACCTACCTTCATCAGGTCATCCTGGAGCACCTTCACCATGTTCTCCAGCTGGCTCAGCTTCCCCATCATACAGGCTGGGATCTCACTGCATCAGGATAGACATACACACAGTTAAACCTATCATACAGGCTGGGATCTCACTGCATCAGGATAGACATACACACACAGTTAAACCTATCATACAGGCTGGTATCTCACTGCATCAGGATAGACATACACACAGTTAAACCTATCATACAGGCTGGGATCTCACTGCATCAGGATAGACATACACACACAGTTAAACCTATCATACAGGCTGGGATCTCACTGCATCAGGATAGACATACACACACAGTTAAACTTATCATACAGGCTGGGATCTCACTGCATCAGGATAGACATACACAGTTAAACCTAACATACAGGCTGGGATGTCACTGCATCAGGATAGACATACACACACAGTTAAACCTATCATACAGGCTGGGATCTCACTGCATCAAGATAGACATACACACACAGTTAAACCTATCATACAGGCTGGGATCTCACTGCATCAGGACAGACATACACAGTTAAACCTAACATACAGGCTGGTATCTCACTGCATCAGGATAGACATACACACAGTTAAACCTATCATACAGGCTGGGATCTCACTGCATCAGGATAGGCATACACACACAGTTAAAACAGTAGTACAGACTGGTATCTCACTGCATCAGGATAGACATACACAGTTAACCTATCATACAGGCTGGGATCTCACTGCATCAGGATAGACATACACAGTTAACCTATCATACAGGCTGGGATCTCACTGCATCAGGATACACACACACACACACACACACACACACACACACACACACACACACACACACACACACACACACACACACACACACACACACACACACACACACACACACACACACACACACACACACACACACACACAGTTAAACCCATCATACAGGTTAAGATCTCACTGCATGAGGATAGACACAGTTAAACCTGTCATACTTGTTGGTATCTCTTTGTAACGCAGATCATATGAAAACACATGTAAGCATAACTAGTGAGAAGTGCTTGAGCTGTGGCTGTAGGGTCACTGGTATAATAACTGGTTGTACCGCAGCAGAGTTAGGGCACCATCGTGGATTTCTTACCCAGGAGAGGGGTGTCTCTGTGGGGCCGTCTGGGGCTCGGCCTGCTGGGGGCTGCTGGGGCCCGGGATAGGGGCGGAGACGCTGGAGGTGGAGGGGCCGACGGGGGTGGGAGTGGTGTCCGCTCTGTTGCTCTCCTCCTGGGCTGCTAGCAGGGTAAGTCTTTGCTCTGGGGGGAGCCAAGGTGGGTCACAGGGTCAAGCAAGATGTTTAGACATGCACATAGCTATCAGGCAGAGGTACAGAGTAGCACTGCCATCTACTGGTGAATTAAGGAATACCGTCACAATTCACAAGAAACATTAACTGCCTTCAATTACACTGCACAAAATCCTTTTGAAATGAGACTTATGCAAGTCAAAACATGTCAAATTTTAAAACAGAAATACATGTTAGATCATGTATTTAAAAAGAGTTCCTTCTTGTGGTCTAGTAAATACCTTCGAAAGCCTTGGCAGCGTCCACCAGACGGGCCCAGTCCAACGGGCGATCCGACCCAGGGTCGGGCAGGGGCATCAGGGCTAGCTCCTGGAGCTGCTGCCTCCTCCTCTCCTGATCCACGGTGGAGCCGGCTGGATCAGTCAGATCGCCTGAGGGAGGGAGAGGGGGAGGGAGAGAGAGAGAGAGAGAGAGAGAGAGAGAGAGAGAGAGAGAGAGAGAGAGAGACATGTTGTGGTTAGTAAGTGGCAGTACTATAATGAACAGATATACTCTCAAGTACTGTAATATACCATGAGTCTAACACGTCACTGTTTCCTATGGTAGTTCTGCCGATACCTAGTCAACAGTATATACAAATAAAGTACACTAAATCCAGTATATATATAGTATAGTTCTACTGATACCCAGCCTACAGTATATACATATAAAGTACACTATATACAGCATATATAGTACAGTATAGTTCTGCTGATATGCAGTCTACAGTATATACATATAAAGTACACTAAATCCAGTATATTAGTATAGTTCTGCTGATATGCAGTCTACAGTATATACATATAAAGTACAGTAGATACAGTATATATAGTTCTGCTGATATGCAGTCTACAGTATATACATATAAAGTACAGTAGATATAGTATATATATAATATAGTATCGTTCTGCTGATAGGTGGGGGACCCCTCACCCAGAGACTTGTGCGAGGGTCGCCGTGACGACGGGGTGTGTCGGGCGGTGGGCGATCGCGGCACGGTGGAGCAGCTGAACAGCATCTCACTGGGCGTGTCCCCGCGCTGCACGCTGCAGTAGGACGAGTCCCGCTGCCCGCTGTAGATACTCTCGTCCGACAGCGTCCTCTGGAGGGAGCGCCGGGAAGAGGGCGGGAGCGGGAACGCCGGCTGGAAGACAGGAAGAGGGAAAAACGGGAGGAGAAGGAGGATGAGGCTTATAAGTTAGTATGGATCCGGATGCAATTGAATTCTGGCCTCAAATAAAAAAACTAAATCTACGTTATTTTTAAGTCTGGGTCTATTTATTTGTCATTTGAGGTGATAATCACCCACAACAGCTACCTATGCACTTCAATTCATAAAACATATCTCAGGTTAATAACCAAACAGAAGCAGGAATAGACACCTTCTGCTCGGGTTCTGTGGGCGGGGGGCTGTCCAGGGTGATGAGCTTCTTCAGGTCCTCCTCCAGGCTGGACTTGGCGGGTCTCTGAGGGGAAGGGCAGCCCCTCATGGTGGCCCTCAGCTGGGGCTGGCCCCCCAGCGGACCCTCGCTCTGGTACCGTCTGGGCAGGAAACACGGCGCGGGTTAGGAGGAGGACACACGGGAGGGTTCACGTACGACCAGAATTTTTAAAATGTGTTTTTTGTGTGTGTCTTTTCTAGTTTAAGGAAGCAGTAGTGTTAGTAGGATAAAAGGGACTGCTTTATAAGTGTGCACGGATGAGGTAATTTAATTCTGGTCTCTGGCAAATAAAGGTGATCCTCATTCTGTCGGTGCAGTGCTGAGCAGAGATGTGCGATCCTGCAGTTCTCCGTTACGCCAGAAGATGGGGGTGCTGCATATCAATGGGCGACGTTGGAATAGAAGCGCATTCTTTAGAGTGATTTGTTATCTACTCAGAGTGCCTCCACTGTTTCAGAATATTCAGAGGGATACTTTTCTACAGTACAAACCACCTCCGGTCACACCAGGTTCTCCCACACAAACCGATAGAGTGGAATGTTATTATCTCAACAGATTAGCGAGACACTGTGTAAAACCTCTTTGCAAACGCACCCCCACACATCAACAACCGTCCTCCACTTACAAAACAAACACAGTCTCCATGCAGTATAGAGACATCCATCCCATACACACATACATACCAACCTCAATCCCATACAAATACATACACAAATACATACACACACAGACGTGCACAAACAACCGGCCTTCACATACAACATAACAAACACACGCCAAACAGCAACAACAACAACAACAACAGCAACAACAACAACAACAACACAAACATGGACCACTACTCACTTGCGAGTGTTGGCAAAGTCCACAGAGTTGACGGTCCCGCCGGGTTTCCTCCAGCCAATCAGGTACTTGGAGGTAGCTCCCTGCCGGGGGTAGAAGGTCTTGGGGCCTGGGGGCCCGGGGGTAGGCGAGGTAGGTGAGGTGGGCGCCGCCGCCTCCTCCTGGCTGGAGCCGGGACTGCAGCCCTGGTCCAGGGGGCTGCCGCCAGACACCCCAGAGCTCAGAGTGCTGGGGGAGGAGAGGTAAGGCAAGCCAGGTCAAATGTATTCATAAAGCATGTTTAAAAACAACTTACGTTGACCAGGTAAGGATGTTTCAGTTATTAAAAGTCTAGGAGGCTGTTTTCTAAATGTGAACTTCGTTACATACACACTGGCAGACACTGAAAGATGACAGTGTGACAGAGAGGGAAATGTAGCGAGAGGAACAGACTGACATAGTGTAGGGAAACCAATCCCCAAACCATCCCCCTCATTCCAGAGAATCAAAGCATGGTCTCTCAACACAAAGGGTCATAAAACCTTAACTCTATTCCAGCAATTCCAACTGCAACTTCAAAGGATTAATGAATTGGGATTAAGAAACAGTCGCCTAAGGAACATTCAATGACATTATTGGACATTGACAATGAGAAGAAATTGTAACATTAATTGTTTGTATTTTCTAATAATGTATATATATAAGTGAACTAACATAGTCAGCCTAGTCATGTTTGGTATCCAAATGTCCACCATGATATTTTGTAAACTTTGCAAACGTTATATAGAACATATTCCTAGTAAATAAGCTTACATTGAAACCAAACGACATGGTAAGGTAAACTGATATTTCACTGACAGGTGAGATTATCAACACCTCTGATCACTGGCCTTTGGCCAATCAGGTGTCCTCAGCCACCTTTTGGACACCCCTTCTCAAACTATCTTAAATAGAGTTTTCATCCAGGAAACTTGGCTTTTTAAGATCCGCACGTAACCTGGGAAGGCCACCCTGCGTTACACGGGTTGATAAAAATTGCACCCAACCCTATTCCTTGACCACGTGTCTGCACGCAACTCATTGAACAAAGGATTTTAGGCCTTTTTCCTCACTACAGGCCCGAAAACTCCTTGCAACACTTTCTAACTAAACCACTTCAGAGCAAAGGAACGTTAATTCAAACCACGTTCGGGACTTCACAACTTCCACCGTTTTCCGAAGTGATTCAGAGCTTTTAACCAGATCTACTGAGTCGAGGACCCCGCTGGATCACCCAAACTGAACCAGCGCACCTTTGTCCTCCTTCCCAGAAGAAGACAATTAACACGTCAAAGAAGACCCAAAACCCACGTTGCTTTTCCATGTTTATTCAAACAAGGAACTAACTTTCAGAACTTTACCAAAGGAACCACGGACTTGTCAAATTGGCTCCAGCCGCAACAGCAGGCTAATAAGACCAATAATTCAGTACCACAGCTCCGCCTTCCTTCTCACAGTAACGTAAACTCATGCTTTTCCTAACGTTGAGCGTTTGATGCTAAAGCTTAGACAATTTCTGCTGTGTTGTGCTTACCATAATTTGTTAATATTTTAACTGTTATACTGTGTATGTTTAGCTACTAACCACTTTAGTTTATTAATGTCATCATTTAGTCATTCTTTATAGTACTGTAATTTTCATGTGTTTTTAGACTAGTAAATAAATAGAATTGCTTTGCAATCAATCCCAGCTGTGTCATATCTTCGTTTTCATACAATCATTTATTCTCGTAACATAGAACGTCACTACTTCAGAATTGAGACTAAAACTTCAACTAGGCCTACTTATTAAATTAATGCCAAATCAGACCTGGTTTCCCATCGAGCCATGCAATAAGCTAAAATCTTTGGGTGGTGCCCCCTTAATTATTTGATATGAAATTGATCGATTATAATATTAATTTATGAATTAATTGATAATCTACAAAATTCATAAAGAGTAATTCACACACAAGAAGTAGTAAACCAGTAACCCTACAATAGTTAGAAAAGACACACTGGAGGAAACTTTATTTAAAAGAAAACCGTTGAGAACATTTGCCACTTTCTCTAAAAGTACATCTTTTTTGGGATAAAATCGATGTTAGAATTCGTAAATAAATCAACAGACAGGACAAGGTGTTCTTGGAATCCTTTCATTACAAACTTTTTAAAACAATATTTTCCGTCTCTGTGTGAGTCTCTCTCACTCTCTCTTTCTCTCTCTCTGTCTGTGTGTGTTTCTGTGTGTGTGTGTGTGTATGTATGAGTGTGTGTGTGTGTGCGTGTGTGTGAGAGAGATAAAACAAAGCAGTTGCTGTGTAGGTCTACCGGTGCGGCTGTTATTTTGGGAGCGCTGAGGACTGGGAGAACAATGACACTCTGTCTGTCTGTCTGTCAGTCAGTCAGTCAGTCAGTCAGTCAGTCAGTCAGTCAAGTCAAACAGAACAGGATCAGGCGAGCCGACTGTTCTGCAGCCAAACACTCACACTCTGCCTTCCTGCAGCTTCAAGAGCTCGCTCTAACACACACACGCACACACACACACACACACACACACACACACACACACACACTCTCTTTCCTCCAAACCGCTAAGCTTTGGACTTTTTTATCTGGGCCGCCCCAGGATATATCTGGCCCACAATGCATCACTCTCTGCTCAATGAAGCATTGATGTGTGAAAGAAGGAAGTGCTCTGGCACAGGAAACAGCTGACTCCACCGGAACATTCCGGAACAGAGTAGAGCCACACAGAATAGAGGAGGACAGGACAGAGCAGCATCGAGAAAAGGTTCGAAGAGAAAAAAAAAAGAAAAGGAAAAGACAAGAAAAAGGGAAAGGAAGAGAAACGAACGAACAGAAACGAAAAGAACAAAAAAGAAACCAACAGAAACGAAAAGAACAAAAAAGAAAAGAAAAGAAAAGACAACAAAAACAAAACAAAACAAAACGAAACTTAACAAAAGTAGCAGAGCAGAGTACCTAGAGTGAGAGGCCGTGTCGCTCAGCGTGTAGGAGCCGCTGTCGGGGGCCGGAGGAGGAGGGAAGACCTTCGCTGGGGCCTCGCCACCACCGCCGCTGCTGCTGCTGCTGCCTGGGGTGGTGGGGGGCTCCAGAGCCGGGGCCCCTGCTCCAGGCTCCGGCCAGGGCGAAGGGGTCTGGTCTGGGGCCATCGAGGCCCCCGAGGGCCCCATGGAAGAGGCCGTGCTGCTCTGAGTGGCGCTGTAGGACGTGGCGTCGATGCCGCTGTCGGTCGACGCCCCCTGCAGGTAGCCGTTGAGCTCTGTGTCGACCCGTACACCGGCCGAACGGGAGCCCACCTCGTACCACTTCTCCTCGCTGTGGGCGGAGCTGGAGGCGTTGCTGGAGAGCGTGTTGCTGCTGGATTGGCTGGAGGAGTAGGGAGCATCAACCTATAGGGACAGAGAGATGTGATTGTCATTTCCTGGTTGGTAGTTACTAGTCTACCCGAAATAATTATGTTCTGTTCTGTTCTAGTGTAATATAGTCTACTCTATTCTATTCTGATCTAGTGCAGTATATTCTACTCTAATCTATTCTGTTCTAGTGTAATATATTCTATTTTATTCTATTCTAGTGTAATATATTCTACTCTATTCTATTCTGTTCTAGTGTAATATATTCTACTCTATTCTATTCTGTTCAAGTGTAATATATTCTACTCTATTCTATTCTGTTCTAGTGTAATATATTCTACTCTATTCTATTCTGTTCTGTTTCATCATCCTGCGTTGTTATGCGTCTAGGAGACCAGCGATATGGTGTACGAGTGTGTGTGTGTGTATGTGTGTGTGTGTGTGTGTGTGTGTGTGTGTGTGTGTGGGCGGGGTGTAGTGACCTTGGTGCTCCTGTTGGGGGTCATGTGTCCACCATGGTCCTGGTGCAGCAGGCGGGGCGTGGCCGACTTGGACACTCCCGACTCTGGGGAGAGAACGCGACCACACCTGGGTTATTATAGGACCAGGCCAAAATGAATTGAAATACAATCAAACGTGTTTTAGTTTAGGGTTTGGGTTAACGTTCCACCAACGTTGCTTACGTCATGGATATTTAAAACCAGTTCCCAGTCCCAGCCCCCCGAGGCCCAAAGCATGGGGTCCTACCTGTGGAGGTCCTGTCTCCCCGGCTGCCTGCAGGAACGTTACCGGGCCCCACTGCGCTAGGGCCGGGACCGGGGGCCGCTCTGTTCCCGTTGGGGCCCTCCCCTAAGGCGTGGCGCTCGGTCGACTGGGGGGAGTGGCGGTCGTTGTTGTTGAACCTACCGGGGGTCAGGCAAAGGTCACACCATCGTGTTAAAACCATTGTTTTTTTGACAGCACGGGATTTCTTCTTTAATCTAAAGCGTCTTTCTAAGTCTTTCTCTACAGCATCGGGACAGTTCTGTTGACTCTGCTGCTGCTGGATTCCCTGCTTGGCTTGTACTGGTTTGGACCGGTTCTTTTCTCAACCATACAAGTAAAATGCCATGGCCTAATCAGTGATGTTATCTTTCTGTGTTTGTGGAATGTTGAGCCCTGATTAGAAATGTCACACCGGGGCATTTGCGGTCGCTTCTTCGTCTTCTTTGATGGTGCTAACTCACCCGTCCGGGGCAGACTTCTGCCTCCAGTGGCTGGAGGCCACAGGCCCCGTGTCCGTGTAGGATATGCTGGGAGGGGAGTTCCGGTTGGCAGGGGAACGCCCTATCATGAGGGAGCATGCCATGGCGTAGTTATCGTTGCCGGGGGAGTACCTGAAGGACAGGAACACACACAGAGAACCAGCAGCGGTTAAGTCAAGACATTTCATAAACGATGTTTAGCATTTAGCTAAGAATTACGCTTCGACCATCCATGCTAACTTTTTCATTTATTTTAGCTGTTACGTTTGTGCCGGGCTTTATCATTGACTTGGCTATGTTTACTACACTGTATATTATTGCATTGTGTTACGGCCTCCTTTCCCTCTCCTGTGTTTCCTCTTGATTGTTTCTTTTCCAGGATGGCAGGAAGGGGGAGGAGCCCCAGATAGGGAACACCTGGACCTGTCCCGTTCCTAATTTGTATATAGTGACCGTGGCATTTCCCAAGGGTGTGCCTCTATGAACGGAGCGCCAAACGTATTGTTGGTCTAAAAATAAAGATTCTTAAGTTGAAACCCTGACTTGTCTCCCTCTTTGTCACTGCCACACGAGCGGGTTGTGACAATTGTAATCTCCTGCTCGTCAAAGCACTTAGAATGAGGACGTGTGGGTTCATGTTATGTCTCTGGCTGTCGTTGTTGGGGAGGCGCCGCACCTTTTGTGGTTCAGGGGCCTCCCGTCACTGGACACACTGCGGGGGAGCACGACGGAGGCCGAGTCCGGAGCAGGGGCCTTGATTAGCGTCCCCCCCAGGCCGGCGGGCCTGGTCTGGGGGCTGGAGGAGGTGCGGGGCCACTTGGTGCTGGCCGTGCTGGTGTTGCTGTTGCTGCCGCTGCGGAAGGGGAACTTGAACTCGTAGGGCATGCCTTCCTTGTGGTTCTTGTAGTCCACTAAGGGCATGTGGTAGAGCTCTGAGCAGCCTCTGGAGAGAGAGAGAGAGGGGGGGGGCAGAGGAGGAGTGTCACCACATTCCACTAAACTACTACTTTAATTTACTTCCTGGATCTACTGTAATCTGGAAGACAGTGCCTGATTTAAAGATTGTAATCTGGAAGACAGTGCCTGATTTAAAGATTGTAATCTGGAAGACAGTGCCTGATTTAAAGATTGATTTCAGAACCGGAGCGTGGCAGGGAGTTCCTCCAACATTTTATTAAACCTTTATTTATCTAGGAAAAGGAAAAATGTAAACAGTGTGTGTGCCCACACTGTGAACAGGAACACTGGTGTTCAGTGTGGGGTGCAGCTTTGGGTTGTACGCTTACTGTGAAATTAACATCAGTGACATGAGCCAAGTGGAGAGTGATACACACACACACACACACACACACACACACACACACACACACAATATTGCATACAGTGTACGGCTGTAATATCATACTGTTGGGTTAGGGAACTGATGCATGAGGAATCTATGAAGCATGCACGGGCAGGTTTGTAGAGCGGTAGGAGTTTATGGAGCATAACACTGAAACATGTTTCCCATCATTACAGGCGTGTATGATGTGTGCAAGGGTCTCTGTATTCCAAACATTCAGGTGTGTGTCTGTGATGAGCTTTGTCAATAGCTGTGTCTGTTGAACTGCCTATGTGTGTGTGTGTGTGTGTGTATGTATGTATGTATATATATGTGTATGTATATATGTGTGTGTGTGTGTGTGTGTGTGTGTGTTATGTGAGAGTGTGTATGTATGTATGTATATATATGTGTATGTGCGTGTATGTATGTACATGTACGTACATGTGTAAGTGTGTATATATGTGTGTTTGTGTGTGTGTGTGTGTGTGTGTGTGTGTGTGTCAGAGACGGTGCTGCTCTACCTCCGTGGGGTGGAGTCCTCGTGAGGGGGGATGATGACCACCCTGACGGTCACTGACGTCCTCAGCAGGTCAATCATCTGCTCATGAGACAGAGACGCCACGGCAACCTGCGTGGAGCAGGCCAGTAAACAACCAAACAACAACAACAACAACAACAACGCAAAGGCGGAGGAAAAACAACGTTTTCTCATCGGGTACGCTGTCCAATCGCTGACTGACCTTGCAGATCTCGACCAACCGGCTGCCCTGGCGTAGCCCCGCCTGCCAGGCGTATCCGTAGGGCTCCACCTCGGCGACGATGCCCTCGAAGTTGACGTGGAAACCCAGCTGGCCCAGACCGTTCCTCCGCAGGGTCATCTCCGTGGTCTGGCTGCCCTTCGTCAGCAGCTGGAAGGGCGAGGAGAGAGGAAGAGGACCAGGAAGAAGAGGGAGGAGGAGTATGGAGGATGGAGAGGAGAGGGTAGGGGTGTGGATGTGAAGGAGTGGGAGGATGGAGAAGAAGTCAGAGTGAAGGGGAAGAGGGGGATGGAGAGGGAGGAGAAGGGGAGGAGGAGGAGGATGTAGAGTCAGACGGGAGAGGAAGGCAGAATGGAGGAGAAGGATGACAGGAAGTCGGTTACTATGACGACGACGACGCGGCACAAACAACATCCTCGGAGTGTGTGTGCAGGCCTCTCCCATTAATCAACATCTCGTCGCCCACGGCAACAACATGCCCTGGAGAAGCACTCCCACGTACAGGTGGGGTGCCGCCTCCTCCGCCGCACGCTGCCAATAACACATCCATCACCAGAGGATACGCAGCCCTTCAATTACACTGGGTGACTGTCTCTCCGTCAGTGTGTGTGTGTGTGTGTGTGTGTGTGTGTGTGTGTGTGTGTAAGTGTGTGTGTGTAAGTGTAATTTTGTGTGTGTGTGTCTCTGTGTGTGTGTTTGTGAGTAAGTGTATAAGTGTGTGTTTGTTGTGTGTGTTTGTGTGTAAGTGTACAAGTGTGTGTGTGTGTGTGTGTGTGTGTGTGTGTCTGTGTGTGTGTGTGTTTGTGTGTGTGAGTGTGTGTGTGTGTGTGTGTGTGTGTGTCTGGGTGCAGACAGATGAGTCGAGTGTTTACCACCTCACAGGTGATGACATGGCAGGGGAGTGATACCTTTGAGGCCTGTTCAAACCGGCCAATCAGCAGCCTGGGGTCTCTCCGTAACAGGAAGTAGGCTGACCCTAGGCCCCCCCCCCCCCCCCTCGGAAGCAGGGCACACTATCCACGCCACACAGACCCCTAAGCCCTTTGTATCATAGAGGCTTAGAGACAGCCGCTTAGCTAGAACAGTATTAATCCTAACAGCTGCACCGACAACCACGCTGTGACAGTTAATGTTGAAAGAATTAATAAAGTGACTCTTCAAAATGACATAACGTTGATCTAACAGCCCCCGCTTAGAAATAACGACGGACTACAGCAAGACTCAGAAAACCATGATACCATAAAACCACGACATACCGTCTCATCGCGGGACAAGTTAGCAACCAGAAACAGTGCTATGTCATTGACCACTGAACCAACGATCGCTTTTCAACAGGCCAAAGTAACGGAGGAAGTGCCTACACCGCAGCGGTTTAGAGTCGGGAGTGTTGTTAATCACATGGACTTATATAAGGCACTGAACACTCAAGACAAAATGGTGGTAAACCTCTTATATCCTGCTGCCACCGGAGATCACTTGTCAAACGTGAACGGTGTTTAGTCAAATTTGTATGTATGTATGTGAGTGTATGTGTGTGTATAAATGTGTGCATGAGTGTGTAAGTGTGTGTGTGTGTGTGTGTGTGTGCATGAGTGTGTATGTATGTATGTGTGTGTATGTGTGTGTCAGTATTTGTGTGTATGAGTGAGTGTGTGTGTGCATGAGTGTGTATGTATGTATGTGTGTGTCAGTATTTGTGTGTATGAGAGAGTGTGTGTGTGTGTGTGTGGTAAAGACAGCCCCCACTGACCTCCAGTCGTTTGACCACCTCTCCAAAGTGTGTGTGTGTGTGTGTGTGTGTGTGTGTGTGTGTGTGTGTGTGTGTGTGTGTGGTAGAGCCAGCCCCCACTGACCTCCAGTCGTTTGACCACCTCTCCAAAGTGTGTATGTGTGTGTGTGTGTGTGTGTGTGTGGTAAAGCCAGCCCCCACTGACCTCCAGTCGTTTGACCACCTCTCCAAAGTGTGTGTGTGTGTGTGTGTGTGGTAAAGCCAGCCCCCACTGACCTCCAGTCGTTTGACCACCTCTCCAAAGTGTGTGTGTGTGTGTGTGTGTGGTAAAGCCAGCCCCCACTGACCTCCAGTCGTTTGACCACCTCTCCAAAGTGTGTGTGTGTGTGTGTGTGTGTGGTAAAGACAGCCCCCACTGACCTCCAGTCGTTTGACCACCTCTCCAAAGTGTGTGTGTGTGTGTGTGTGTGGTAAAGACAGCCCCCACTGACCTCCAGTCGTTTGACCACCTCTCCAAAGTGTGTGTGTGTGTGTGTGGTAAAGACAGCCCCCACTGACCTCCAGTCGTTTGACCACCTCTCCAAAGTCCTCCGTGTTGTTGTTGATGGAGCGCAGCGACACGCTTTCCCCTCGCTCGTAGTACACCTTCATAGAGGCGGGGCTCCCCGACGACCAGCCAATCACGTCGCGCGTGGCGCAGTTAAACACCACGGTCTTGGCCTCCTGGTCCAATAGGATGAGGAAGTCGTTGGAGATGGCCAACAGGCACTCCCGTTCCGCCCCCGCCACCTGGTCCTCGGCGTGCACGGGCCAGGTGACCGCCCCCAGGCTGCGTAGCTCCGCCCCGCTGTACGGCCGAACCCTCTCCCGGCGTTTGTGGGCCAGCGAGATGAAGGGGAACTTTCCGGAGGGTTCCACGGGCGTGCTGGTCACGTGACGCTCGGCCAGGTCACGCAGGTACTCCTGCCGGGTGCGCGTCGCCATGGTGCCGAACTTGTGGGACTTGTGGGCGGCGTTCTCGGCGTTGATGACCTTGGCCAGCAGGAAGTCCCTGAAGACGGTGGACTTGGGGAAGGTCACGCCCTGGGGGATGGGCGGGCCGAACGACGGGACGTCTTGGGAACGGGTCACGGCAACGCTGCGGGGGGGAGGAAGAGGAGGGAGGAAGAGGAGGAAAGAGAGAGGAGAGGAGAGAGGCAGGGAGGGGGAGGCAGGGGCAGAGAGGGAGGAAGAGGAGGAGAGAGGCAGGGGAGAGAGAGAGGAGGAGGGAGGCAGGGGGAGGGTGGGAGAAGAGGAGAGAGAGAGGAGGAGAGAGGCAGGGGAGAGAGAGGAGGAGGGAGGAAGAAGAGGGAGGCAGGGGGAGAGAGGCAGGGGAAGAGAGGCAGGGGGAGGGAGAGAGAGGAGAAGGGAGGCAGGGAGGGGGAGGCAGGGGCAGAGAGGGAGAGGAGGAGAGAGGCACGGGGAGAGAGAAGAGGAGGAAGAAGAGGAGAAGAGAGGGAAAGAGATGGAAGACAAAGTCAGAATCTCCGGGTAAGGAGCTAGAAATATGGAGCTAAAAATAGAACCATAAAAAGTTGATCACTCCAGAAACACAATAAAAAAAAAAACAGTGGTTTATGTCATCGAACTCATAGGACGCCTCTTTGGTATGAAGCTCCTTGTCAGGGAATAGTAGACAGTACTGCCTGTCTGTAGGGTTTAAGTGATAGGACAGCAGATCTCAGCCTCTGCTACAGCCTCTGAGTTAAACGGCTGGGGAAGCAGACAGCTGGCTGGCTGTAAGGAGAGCAGGCCCAGTAGCCTGTGGTTCCCACCTTGCTAACCGTCCCATTCAACAGCCAATACACAGACCCACACCACAGCAGCTGACTGGCCTGCAGCACCAGAGACCTATATGTTAGTCACACACTAGGTAACGCTGTCTTCATCCAAATGATCGCACAACAACGCAGTATCTGTGTAAGGGTGTGTGCATGCTTTGTACAAACGACTGACTTGATTTGTAATAGCGGTTCCAGGCTGTCAATATTTACCATACGGAAAAGTCATAATTGCTGAAAAAAAGTCGTAATTACGATCATAAAGGCAAAACAATATTTCTGCTACATGGAAGTATGAGTGGGACACACACTGAGGCTGATATACAGTGCATCCGGAAAGTATTAACAGCACTTCACTTTTTCCACATTTTGTTATGTTACGGCCTTATTCCAAAATTGATTAAATTCATTTTTTCCCTCAAAATTCTACACACAATACACCATAATGACAGCGTGAAAAAAGTTGAGATTTTTGCAAATTTATTAAAAATAAATAACTAAGAAATCACATGTAGATAAGTATTCACAGCCTTTGCTCAATACTTTGTTGATGCACCTTTGGCAGCAATTACAGCCCCAAGTCTTTTTGAATATGATGCCACAAGCTTTGCACACCTATCTTTGGGCAGTTTCGCCCATTCCTCTTTGCAGCACCTCTCAAGCTCCATCAGGTTGGATGGGAAGCGTCGGTGCACAGCCATTTTCAGATCTCTACAGAGATGTTCAATCGGATTCAAGTCTGGGCTCTGGCTGGGCCACTCAAGGACATTCACAGAGTTGTCCTGAAGCCACTCCTTTGATATCTTGGCTGTGTGCTTAGGGTCGTTGTCCTGCTGAAAGATGAACCGTTGCCCTAGTCTGAGGTCAAGAGCGCTCTGGAGCAGGTTTTCATCTAGGATGTCTCTGTACATTGCTGCATTCATCTTTCCCTCTATCCTGACTAGTCTCCCAGTTCCTGCCGCTGAAAAACATCCCCACAGCATGATGCTGCCACCACCATGCTTCACTGTAGGGATGGTATTAGCCTGGTGATGAGCGGTGCCTGGTTTCCTCCAAACAAGAAGCCTGGCATTCACGCCAAAGAGTTCAATCTTTGTCTCATGAGACCAGAGAATTTTGCTTCTCATTGTCTGAGAGTCCTTCAGGTGCATTTTGGCAAACTCCAGACGGGCTGCCATGTGCCTTTTACTATGGAGTGGCTTCCGTCTGGCCACTCTACCATACAGGCCTGATTGGTGGATTGCTGCAGAGATGGTTGTCATTCTGGAAAGTTCTCCCATCTCCACAGAGGAACGCTGCAGCTCTGACAGAGTTACCATCGGGTTCTTGGTCACCTCCCTGACTAAGGCCCTTCTCCCCCGATCGCTCAGTTTAGACGTCCGGCCAGCTCTAGGAAGAGTCCTGGTGGTTCCAAACGTCTTCCATTTACGAATGATGGAGGCCACTGTGCTCATTGGGACCTTCAAAGAGGCAGAAATTTTGCTGTACCCTTCCCCAGATTTGTGCCTCGAGACAATTCCTTTGACTTCATGCTTGGTTTGTGCTCTGACATGCACTGTCAACTGTGGGACCTTATATAGACAGGTGTGTGCCTTTCCAAATCATGTCCAATCAACTGAATTTACCACAGGTGGACTCCAATTAAGCTGTAGAAACATCTCAAGGATCAACAGTGGAAACAGGATGCACCTGAGCTCAATTTTGAGCTTCATGGCAAAGGCTGTGAATACTTATGTACATGTGATTTCTTAGTTATTTATTTTTAATAAATTTGCAAAAATCTCCCAAAAATTTTTTGCACGTTGTCATTATGGTGTATTGTGTGTAGAATTTTGAGGAAAAAAATTTAATTAATCAATTTTGGAATAAGGCCGTAACATAACAAAATGTGGAAAAAGTGAAGCGCTGTGAATACTTTTCGGATGCACTGTATCTGCAACGCAGAAGTACGAGTGAGACACACACTGAGGCTGATATATCTGCTACACAGAAGTACGAGTGAGACACACACTGAGGCTGATATATCTGCTACACAGAAGTACGAGTGAGACACACACTGAGGCTGATATATCTGCTACACAGAAGTACGAGTGAGACACACACTGAGGCTGATATATCTGCTACATGGAAGTATGAGTGAGACACACACTGAGGCTGATATATCTGCTACATGGAAGTATGAGTGAGACACACACTGAGGCTGATATATTTGCTACATGGAAGTATGAGTGAGACACACACTGAGGCTGATATATTTGCTACACAGAAGTACGAGTGAGACACACACTGAGGCTGATATATCTGCTACATGGAAGTATGAGTGAGACACACACTGAGAGGCCGTAAGTCCAGGTGGCCACGCCCCCAGAGGAGCTGTGAAGTGTAGCCAGGGTTAGAGCAGCGCTGACAGGCTCATGACTCGCCTCAATACAAACCATTACAACCAGGACACGGCCAGCGAAGCCCAGCGCCATACACAGGCACCCTAGCCGGGTCGAACCAGGCCAGGCCAGGCTAAATCAAGGCTAAACCAAGCCTAATTTAAGGCTATATCAGGCTTAACCAAGCATTAACTAATGTGTCTGTATTTACTGTAACTGACAATTACTGGGAGGTGGGGGCTAAGGATCCAATAACCACTCTGATAGGGCATCACATGACAGGAAGATGCTAAGAAGGGTGGAGACTATTATCAAGACAAATAATTATAAGAATAGTTTACTATACACCCAAAGCACTTGACACTATAGTGGTAGACTATACAGTTATAAGGGCCAGTTAATGTTATGCAAAATTGGTATTCATATATTTTTGGGTCAGCAATTGTTTTTTTTTAATGCTATTTGCTGGAACATTTACCTCGAAACTTCAACCTCATTAGTAAAAAAAAGACAGTTATCCTGCAGTTATCCTGCAGTCATCGTTATCTTGCAGTAATTACCTAACGTACGTTTTGTAATCATACGCCAGACCCCTAGCTGAAGGAAAATACAATTACAAACAGTCAATCAGATTGGCTTCTCAACCAGCTATCTAGCAAAGATACTGTATTGAATTGAAACCGCTGCTGGGGTGGTTATGCAACGTGCAGTGTGGTGTCCGTTATCATGGGATAGAGATTAGCACCGTGCTGGCGTTGGTCCACACACCACCCTCCCTATATTACCCAGAGCTATAAGGCTGGGGACAGCCGAGTCAGCGTGGCTCAGGATCCCATACGACATCACTATCTGGACCAGCGGGGCCTCCCAGCTGCCCTCTGCACTAACAGCTGCAGACTATCAATAGCAGCTTGATAGAACGTCACCAACATGTGGCTAGGAGAGTGGATTATTCATTGATATTCCAAACAGTAAAAAAAAGAAAAAATGACACCAAAGAAAAAGTCAAACGATAACCAGATTACAAACAGAGGTCGGATTACACTGCTTTGGGAACGCACTGCACAAAAACTTCAGCACAACTCTTACAATACAATATAATACATATATGTAATATAATTTAAGCGGATCTTTGTCTTTAGCTATTCTGTCCTCTGCTATCAAAGTGGCCGCAGCTGCCTACACAACATTAGATCATACAGGATCATTAGGACTGTCCATTACCAAAAACAATAATCCATGTGCGAGCTGCCCATGCATGCTACTTTGTGGTTCTGTGTGTGTGTGACAGTGGTGTGTGTGTGTGTGTGTGTGTGTGTGTGTGTGGTGTGTTTGTGAGGTGTGTTTGATGTGCTAAAAGCCCTGAGGCTTGCTGCCCACTGAATGACCAGATCAATGGAAAAAGGTCATCACCTTTAACACTACGTGCTAGAATGATATCCACAAAGAGACACACGCACGCACACACACGCACACGCACACGCACACGCACACACAGTCAACCCACCTGCTGAGTCAAGTAATCAGTGTACCATTCCAAAATAAAAAAATTAAAAGATATCCTGAGGCAGGAAGACAAACTGTTTCCTGTTTGTATCTACCAGTGAACTACTCTCCAGAATAGCTGCTATATCCTTAGTGTACCATACCAGCCATTCACTCCGTGGCTTCCTGCTGTGTCCTGTTTGTATCTACCAGTGAACTACTCTCCAGAATAGCTGGTATATCCTTAGTGTACCATACCAGCCATTCACTCCGTGGCTTCCTGCTGTCTTCTCCCTCCAAAGCCAGGACACTCAGTCTGTCCCCTACTGGCCCAGAGCGCAGTCTTCAAACCATGTGGCTCGGAGCCGCACCGCCAGGTTAGCCACTAGAGTCGCTGGAGTGTATCTCTGAATGGAGCAGCTCCAACTCCAGCTCCAGCCCCGGCTCCAGCTCCAATTACAACTCTAGCTCCAGCTCCAGCACCCAGCACCCACCGGCTCCAAGGTCTTCCTCCTCCTCCTCCTCCTCCTCAGCGATTCATGCTCCGGCTCTTATCTATGTCACCCAGAGGGATAACCGGCATACTCCTCTCTTCAACGATCCCCGCTCTCGCCTTGGTCTATGCTATATTTATCCTATGCTCTGTTCCAGCCTTTCTTTCCCTCTTTTTACTGTTCTGAATCAGAAAAGTCAGCTTTGATGAGGGGCATCCGTGTCTAACTCCACGAGGCGTCCAGTGGGCGTCCAGAGAGTGGCGGAGGGGTGAGGAGAAGAAGAAGTCCTAACTCTTCTGAGGGACAGACACAAAGAGAGGCTGAACACAGCGTCCTGAGAGACAAAGAGAGGCTGAACACAGCGTCCTGAGAGGAGGCTGCGGCAGTGAGGAGAGACACAACGCTGAACGCTGCTCTGAACGCTGATCTGCCCCAAATGGAAGCCTGTCGCCGCGTCTCTCTGCACTGCTCTGCTCTGCTCGGCGCCGGGGAAGGGAATGGCTGATGCACGCCGCGCTAACTCCTTCAGATCACTCCGGCTTACTCTGCCTCAAGGCACCGTGGCGAGCAGGCAGGCAGAGAGGCAGGCAGGCAGACAGGGGGAGGGGTGCGCTGGGAGAGTGGAGCACTATACGTGCATGAGTGGAGAAAAGTGTTCTTTAGTGTGTGTCGTCTCCCCCCCCCCCTAGCGTGTGTGCGTGTACGAGTGAGAGTAAAAGGGAGATGGACAGAAGAGAAAAAGATGAGATTACGTGTGACTAATGGTGTCGAAATAGAAAGAGAAGACAGTTTCCCTTGTCATGTGTGTAACCACGTGTGTGTGTGTGTGTGTGTGTGTGTGTGTAGCGGCAGCGGCGCGTGATGATGCCAAAGGAGAAGTGTGTCTGTTGACAGTTAGAACTCCAATCCAGGGACATCACGTCAAGCAACAACAATCTAACAAATGTATAGAACCATCACTCTCTGCATCGGGTCCACAGTGACCATAGTGGGGTGTGCATACAGAAACAGTTCCAGAGCCTTACAGAACCTTCCGGAACCTTCCAGAGCCTTCTAAAACAGAACAGACCCTTCCAGAGCCTTCTAAAACAGAACAGAACCTTCCAAGACAGGCCCGAGCACAGAGGGCTGCAGGGAGGGATAGAGAGGAGCAGAGGAGGGGCCACGGCCAAACCCAGGGCCCCTATCCAGTACTCAGTGGTTACGTAACATGCTTTTAATGGGCTGCGTGCTGCGACCGACATGCCTTCCAGTCCCTCACTCCGCCTTTGTCTTAATGTGACCCGGCAAACACTGCCCCAAGGTGGGCTCTCTACTGAAGGTGAGAGGCTTTCTAGATGGACCCAGGAGAGACAGGATGGCTTAGTGGCTAATATGTATAGCTGCCACACACACACACACACACAAGTTAAAAACAGTCCACTTAAATACCCTGTACAATGTGATTTGTACTGGAAATGCTTTTATTGGACTACACCAGGAATAACTGTGCTCAAAATATGCTCAAAAAGAGCAGCACGTTTATCTTTAAACTACAAATTGTAAATCAGCCTAAATCAGCAGGTATTATGACCAGTTTAAAAGTCAACGGCTCACAACACGACCAGTCTAAATCATTACCAGAGATGGAACCGTAACGTTTCCCTGCCGACTCAGGATCCCATCCCCGTTCAATCCCACGCTACCTCTCGTCCTTCCAGCAATCTCAGTGAACGAAGACCATTTCTCCTCATAACTACTGTCCATCAGTGGATTACTAGTGTGCGTCAGTGGATTACTACCGTACATCAGTGGATTACTACTGTACGTCAGTGGATTACTACTGTACATCAGATTACTACTGTGCATCAGTGGATTACTACTGTACATCAGATTACTACTGTACATCAGTGGATTACTACTGTATATCAGTGGATTACTACTGTACATCAGAGGATAACTACTGTACATCAGATTACTACTGTACATCAGTGGATTACTACTGTATATCAGTGGATTACTACTATACATCAGATTACTACTGTACATCAGTGGATTACTACTGTACATCAGTGGACTACTACTGTACATCAGATTACTACTGTGCATCAATGGATTACTACTGTACATCAGTGGACTACTACTGTACATCAATGGACTACTACTGTATATCAGATTACTACTGTACATCAGTGAAGGCTTTCCCTCTGCCTTCCCCACGATCAGTACAGACCACCTCTGCTCCATATCCATCTCCTCCACCAAAAAACACACACCTTTACTTCCCAAAACAGAAGAAGTCTACTGTTATTTGCTAATGCTGTGGCGTTGCTGGTGGTCCACACTACATTATTTTTCTCCCATGCTGTGGAGTTGCTGGTGGTCCACACTACATTATTTTTCTCCCATGCTGTGGCGTTGCTGGTGGTTCACACTACATTATTTTTCTCCCATGCTGTGGAGTTGCTGGTGGTCCACACTACATTATTTTTCTCCTATGCTGTGGAGTTGCTGGTGGTCCACACTACATTATTTTTCTCCTGTGCTGTGGAGTTGCTGGTGGTCCACACTACATTATTTTTCTCCTATGCTGTGGAGTTGCTGGTGGTTCACACTACATTATTTTTCTCCTATGCTGTGGAGTTGCTGGTGGTCCACACTACATTATTTTTCTCCTATGCTGTGGAGTTGCTGGTGGTCCACACTACATTATTTTTCTCCTATGCTGTGGAGTTGCTGGTGGTCCACCAGTGCAGCCTCACCTGTAGCCGGTGCTGTCGGAGCAGGGGTTGTGCACGCGGACGATGATGAAGACGTGTTGGAACTGGGAGCGGATGGTTTTGGGGGTGAAGGGGTGGGCGCCGGGCTCCTGGAACACGATGGTCACGATGTCGTTCCCCACGTGCCGTTTCCTTAGCAACTGCGACAGGAAACAGGAAGGAACCACTCAAACTTGGGAAATGCTCAGAACAGACGTGAACAACACAGACTTATTAGAAATACACAAAATAATATAAAAAAAGTAAGCAAAAACATAAATAATTATAATCATACCCCCCATGTCTGGGATGTGGGTACATAAAAACACAAACAACAGGTTTGATGACATCACTTCCTGATACCTGCTGCTTGTTGTTGGGCGTGTGGGGCAGCATGGTGGACACGTGGAACATGAGCTCGTAGTCCTTGTAGGACGTGTACAGGGAGTGGGTGCCGGTGGAGTCCGCTGCAGGGAGGAGGAGGAGGAAGAGGAGGAGGAGGACACACACAGCGTCATGACGTGAGGCGCCATTGTCCCCGCTTAAACGCGCTCCGTCTCGTACTGCTGTCAAGCTGCATTCTGTCTCTGTCAGGTGCAGACTAGACTGGATAGGGTTCCCTCATAGGCCAAACAACTACATGACAATGGGCCTTTGTGTTGTGACAGACACCTGGATTCAACCGCAGAGACAACGACTGAAACCGTTCTTTTGATCGAATCTGGGCCGAGGTAACTTACCCTGACGCTGAGAGTGTTTGACATATGCACTGTAACGACTACATCAACTTCCTGGACTTTCCAAGTCAAATTCTCAAAACTTTATTGGAAACTTTCTTGTTTGCAGCAACGTGACACACATTAAGCTTCTTCACCCTGGAATTTGTATGTATGAAATGAAGTGGATGGTAGATCCTTGGAGACATTGTGGTCTCTTGTCCTACTGATATACCATCTAAAATGAATGAATTGAAACCAGGCAATAACATTCTAGGTAATGTTAATGAACATTTCATCTTAAATTTAAACCCGCAGAAGAGGGAGTGAAGGGAAAACGAGAGGGAGGGAGTGGAGAAAGGAGGGAGGGAAAAAAGAGAGGGAGGAAGTGGAGGAGGTCAAAACGAGGGAGGGAAGCCACATTAAAAAGCTGGCCTTCTCTATGTTGAGCGGGCTGAGCTGTTTGGGTGGATGAGAGGATTACATGGAGGACGCTTTACAACACAAGCACACGCCACACACACGCCACACACACGCCACACACACGCCACACACACGCCACACACACGCCACACACACGCCACACACACGCCACACACACGCTCCAGATTACACACTAGATTAATAGGATACACTCTCAAAGAGCAGAGGTCAGGAGGATGGACACCCATTCCCAATTCACTCTCTCAATCAGTTTGGTGTCTGTGTGTTTAGTGTGTGTGTTAGTGCATTGCAGTGTGAAGCCAGTGTGTACAAGTGCCTTGTGTCGTTTTGATTGGGATACTTGTGTGTGTGTGTGTGTGTGTGTGTGTGTGCCTACTTTTGGTGTCGAGCTGGGCGCGGTACTTGGCAAAGCCCTTGAGGCGAACTTTGTCCCCCAGCAGCAACAGAAACTCTTCAAGCGCTGGCCCAGCATGCTCGTTGTTGTACATTTCTTCTTCACTGCTTTGACCAGCACGACAGTACATTACCCCTACCTTCACTTGGAAACTCAACTACAGATACAGAGAGAGAGAGAGAGAGAGAGAGAGAGAGAGAGAGAGAGAGAGAGAGAGAGAGAGAGAGAGAGAGAGAGAGAGAGAGAGAGAGAGAGAGAGAGAGAGAGAGAGAGAGAGAGAGAGAGAGAGAGAGCGAGAGAGAGAGAGAGAAGCAAAGGCATAAAAAGTATATACAGCGAGCAAAATAGAATAACAGGCATATTAAACTATTAATTGCCTTTCAGTGCAAAAACTTTCAAAAAGATCCCAATAGTTCATTCTGAAAGAAACTATCACAAAAACGAACAGCCCCTCTTAGCCCTGTTAGCCCCTCTTCAAAGCAAACGAACAGAATTTTATTTGATAACAATGAAGTTATGAACACCAGGAAATGAACACCAGGAAAAGCAGCAGTGAATGTCTCAAGCGAACAGAACCGTTTCTCAAACAGGATGTGTTACCCCTTGTTCATCGAGCTTCATGAGCTGCTCCGTGACCTTGGGCGTGTTGAGGGCCAGGCGCAGACATGGGAGGTCCAGCTCGGGCAGCAGGTACTCCAACACCTCCTTCACGGGAAGACCACGGCTGGTGCCATGCTTAGACGAGGAGGGCACGGAGTCTTCCAGAATAGACCCACGCAACGTGGTCAACTGCACGGAGAGAGAGAGAGAGGGAGAGAGAGAGAGGGAGACACAGAGAGAGAGAGAGAGAGAGACACAGAGAGAGAGAGAAACACAGAGCGAGAGAGAGAGAGAGAGAGAGAGAGAGAGAGAGAGAAACACAGAGTGAGAGAGAGAGAGACAGAGAGAGAGAGAGAGAGAGAGAGAGAGAGAGAGAGAGAGAGAGAGAGAGAGAGAGAGAGAGAGAGAGAGAGAGAGAGAGAGAGAGAGAGAGAGAGAGAGAGAGAGAGAGACACACACACAGAGAGAGCGAGAGAGAGAGAGAGATATGGACAGAATTGAAAAATCATTTTATTGCATACTGGCACATCCTTTTCACATTGACTATGCTGGCCACACTAACTAATTACAACAAGCCTCTGTGTGGAAACAAAAAAAACAGATTGAGAAACAGACTCAGTTATGGCGGGAGACAGGAGGAACCAAAGCCAGAGATGGATGAAAGAAAATGAAAACGCACTCCTCTTCCTAACTATGCAGCCGAGAAAGAGAGTGAGCGAGAGAGAGAGAAAGACAGAGAGAGAGAGAGAGAGAGAGAGAGAGAGAGAGAGAGAGAGAGAGAGAGAGAGAGAGAGAGAGAGAGAGAGAGAGAGAGAGAGAGAGAGAGAGAGAGAGGAAGAAGTCAGACGTTATTTGGAGTGGAATGTGTTGGAGGAGAGAATCGGGCACAGTTGTCGTTTTTTTTCCAACTCTTCTAACAGAACAAAAGTGAGAGAGGGAGCAAGGGAGGGAGCAAGAGAGGGTGGGACGGGGGAGGGGGGCGGGCAGGTACCGGGCTAGAAGGTGCACACAGATTTGGGGACGAGAGAGTTCAGTGGAACACGTTGTGTGTACGCCACACCCCATTAAAACAGAACTCATCTACATGCCACAGAGGCTGCATTGTGAGGAGCTCTGCTGCCTTACACAGCTGGAGAGAGACACACACAGAGAGAGAGGGGGAGAGAGAGAAAGAGAGAGACAGACAGAGACAGAGACAGAGAGGGGGAGAGGCGTTCCCTCTAACCCGAGGACAGGGCCCTGACAATGGGCCTGTGTTCTCTGTCTGACAGGGGTGTAGTGTCAGCTGTAGGAGTGGGCTGATTCACACAAACACCATGCATTACTTCAGGTCATGAGAAAAAAGTCAACAAATAACAGGTATATTGTTAAGCATTACTTCAGGTCATGAGAAAAAAAGTCCTCACAACAAATAACAGGTATATTGTTATTTCGTTACTTATTTGTTTTGTTTTGATTCTCTGTCATGTAAAGTTCATTGAGCTGCACTTGTTGTCTGACATGTGCAATGCAAACAAAGATTGTTATTAGTAATATTATCACCAGAATAACATGGAAGAAACCTTTTGAACAAACACAGTCTGTCAGAAAGGTGTCTGACACCTTCTGGCTGAGGAACACATTGTGATAAATTGTTATTTTTACTACATTTAGCCAAAAAGCATTATTTATCAACCATGCTAAACCACCAAGCACAATTTAAGACATGCAACTCAGTAACTAAAGTGAAGCTCTCTCGTAAAAACAGAGATTTAACCACTGATGACTAAAACCCCCCAGAGTGTGTCTGGTGCAGGCTTGCATTAGTCTAAAGCCCTGCGTCCAGTCTTAATGAAAACGGCCATCCTCCTGTGGCATGAAGACATGCAGCGTTTTATGACGACGGTTTGAGGATGTGCAGCAGTGACAGACAAGGGGGCACGGGTGGGACGCGGCGAGAGTGTTTCCCCTCGTGTTGATACATGGAGGATGAGGAGGGTGAGGAGGCTGAGGAGGGACAGTGTTTTCCACAGATATGACAAAGTGGGGGGGGGGGTGTCTCTCATGGTCCTTCTCCAAGGGGCTGATGACGGAGGGAAGGAGGTGAGGAGACCATTTTCCTTGGTAGCCCTGATGAGCGGAGACAGCTAAGGAGCCCGAGGGACCGGGGTGACATAACCAAAGCCAGCCTCAAACTACCAGCATCCCAGCCTAGCCTCTAACAGGGAACTTTAACACGGACACGCACAAGACGCCAAGGACATTAGGACTGGTGAGGAAGCTCATCATAACACTGAAAGTAGGAAATCCTGTCATTGTGACAGTATACTATGGTATAGAATATTTGTTTTGTCTCACAGACATTAATAATCCAAAGAGAATCAATAGATGGCCCCCAGTGGTTACTTTGGGAACTACAACAACAGAATTTCCATCACAGATTTCCATCTAGTTATCCTCTTACAGTCTCTAAATTCTTACCTCGATGGTTACTACTGGACCTACAGTCTCTAAGATGTGACCTCAGCCATAACCCCTACCTATCTAAACTAAGTAGTTACCTGTGCCATAACTCCTACCTATCTAAACTAAGTAGTTCCCTGTGCCATAACTCCTACCTATCTAAACTAAGTAGTTCCCTGTGCCATAACTCCCTATCTAAACTAAGTATGCCATAACTCCTAGCTATCTAAACTAAGTAGTTACCTGTGCCATAACTCCTACCTATCTAAACTAAGTAGTTACCTGTGCCATAACTCCTACCTATCTAAACTAAGTAGTTACCTGTGCCATAACTCCTACCTATCTAAACTAAGTAGTTCCCTGTGCCATAACTCCTACCTATCTAAACTAAGTAGTTACCTGTGCCATAACTCCTAGCTATCTAAACTAAGTAGTTACCTGTGCCATAACTCCTACCTATCTAAACTAAGTAGTTACCTGTGCCATAACTCCTACCTATCTAAACTAGGTAGTTACCTGTGCCATAACTCCTACCTATCTAAACTAAGTAGTTACCTGTGCCATAACTCCTACCTATCTAAACTAAGTAGTTCCCTGTGCCATAACTCCTACCTATCTAAACTAAGTAGTTCCCTGTGCCATAACTCCTACCTATCTAAACTAAGTAGTTCCCTGTGCCATAACTCCTACCTATCTAAACTAAGTAGTTCCCTGTGCCATAACTCCTACCTATTTAAACTAAGTAGTTCCCTGTGCCATAACTCATACCTATCTAAACTACCTAAACTATAACTCTAATAACTAAGTAGGTACCTCGCTGGTCCTGAAGATGAGGCGGTAGTTGTATTTTTACCTCTGGACTAACAGTGTCTAAGTTGTTACCTCTGGACTAACAGTGTCAGAGTAGTTACCTCACTGGTCCTGAAGATGAGGTGGTAGTTGTATTTTTACCTCTGGACTAACAGTGTCTAAGTTGTTACCTCTGGACTAACAGTGTCAGAGTAGTTACCTCACTGGTCCTGAAGATGAGGCGGTAGTTGTACTGCTGTCCGTGTTCCTTGTCTTCCTCCAGCTTCTCTCTCCTCAGGCTGACAGCTACGGGACCCAGGGCCTCGTCCACGCCAAAGTAGTTCCAGTGCTCTGAAAGAGAAGGGCAGGGAAACCAGATAACATAATGTTTTCACATCACTTCGTATTTAACCTGATACAACCGATGAGTAACGCGTTAGTTCAAACATTAAAAATCAAACATACGGTACCAGTCAAACGTTGTGACATACTTTCCCATTCACTTAAATGGGAAAGTGTGTCCAAAATTGTGACTATTACTGTACGTGCGTTGTTCACTGTTTGTTTGAGTCATGGCGAGGCTGCCCCTCACCTCGTAGATGGAAGAACTTCCTGTAGTAGTAGGCTCCCAGGTCCACGTGCTCCACCACGTACTGCTTGGCCCTCTCGCACACGGTGCTGGGGGCCTCCACGGGCCCCTCAAGCACGGCCACCCCAGCGTTGGTGCAGTGGGGGCTGACCGATGTCTCGTACAAACCCCCGTGTTCCTCCAGCCCGCCTCCGCCTCCGGCCCCCCCGACCCGCCGCCTCCCGAAGCCGTCGGCTCCGATCTCGTTGCGGAAGCACGGGCAGGCCAGGAGGATCTCGTTGCTCTGCTCCTCCCCTCCCCCGCCCTCCAGGCCCGGGCTGTCCCGGGCGCCGTGCAGTTCCTCCGTGCTGCCAGCGGGGGAGCTGTAGGCCAGGCTGTGGGTGGAGCTCAGGGTGGAGGTGGTTGAGGCGGCGGCGGCGGCCGAGGCCCCCGTGGTGGTGTTGGTCCGGCGGGCCGCCACCTGCCGGGTCTGGGCCGCCTGGTTCAGGTCGAACAGCAGGCTCTGGACGTCGTAGTGGGCGAAGCCGCGAGGGCACGCCCAGGGCTTCAGCGGGGCGGACATGTCCTCGGAGCGGCTGTCCTCCACATCCGAGCCTCGGGGAGAGTCGGCGTCCCCGCGCACCCCGCGGAGCTTCCTGAAGATGGACTCCCCTCCCGTCTCCGATTTGGAGCGTCTCTTGTGGGGCTTGTCTCGGTCTCGCTCCCGGGGCTTCTCCAGAGGCTGGTGGTCGACCTCGTCCTGGAGCTCCGCGCCGGCCTGCAGGGGTCCCGCCGACAGCAGGTGCTCCAGCCTGTCGGGGGCGGGGCTGCGCTGGTCCGCCTTGTCGCCGTGGTAACCCCGGTAGCCCCGGAGCATCTCGAAGAAGCTCTCGTTGGCGGCGGCGTCGGCGCCGCCCTGCTGGTCGATGGAGGACGTGCTGCCGTACTCCCGGTGGAGCGGCGACCACTTGGGGGAGGAGCTCCAGTCCTCGTCGCCGCTGCGGTCGCCAGACTCCGTCTCCGTGACGGCGATGTCGCTGTTGCTGCGCTGGCGGAGGCGGCGCTGGCGGGGGGTCCTGTGGGCGGGGCCTCGCTGCTGCTCGCTGGGTGCCAGGTAGTGGGTGTCTGGACTGTAGTGGTTGGCGGCGGCCAGCGTGCGGCGCTGCAGCGTGGTGTGGATGTTCCTCAACATGGCCGAGTCCTGGGGGCTCAGCAGGGGCTTGGCCTGGCCCACCGCGCCCCCTGCGCCCCCCGGGCTCTCTGGCTCCATGGTAACGTGCCACAGAGCCCCGCCCAGGTCTTTCCTGGGGGGCCACTCGGCCACACGCGCCCGCACCCCCATCTTAGGCACGCCGGCCTGCGCTGGAGGGTGGGCGGGGTCTGTCCTGGCGGGCGCCGCCGCACCGTTGACCAATCGGAGGTGGCGGGTGTAGAACTCGTCGCTGGCTGGGACTGAGCCGCCCAAAGTGCGCTCCATGGCCGCCACAGGGTACCTCAGGCTGGTCATAAGGGCTGCTGCTGTCCAGCAGGGCACCTAGCAGACAGCCATAGCAGAGCCTGGGGCTGGGGCTGGGACTGGGACTGGGGCTGAGGCTGAGGCTGAGGCTGAGGCTGAGGCTGAGGCTGGGAGTAGGGCTGGGAGTGGGGCTTGGTTCTGGGGCTTGGTTCTGGGGCTTGGTTCTGGGGCTTGGTTCTGGGGCTTGGTTCTGGGGCTTGGTTCTGGGGCTTGGTTCTGGGGCTTGGGCTGGGGCTTGGGCTGGGGTTGGGTCAGGGGCTGGGAATGGGGCTTGGGCTGGCTAGAGGGGTTGGTTCAGGGGCTGGGAATGGGGCTTGGGCTGGATAGAGGGGTTGGTTCTGGGGCTGGGGATGGGGCTTGAAGGCTAGGGATCAGCCTCAACAGCCGGCGATGGAAGATGGAGAAATAGATCTCCTTATTCAAGAACACATTCCAATTTTCTTTCTCTGCCTCTGCAACTCAGCTGGGTTCAGCGCTCTGGAACAAACAACAAAAAAAGAGGTTAGAAGTTTAAGGGGAATATCTTTCTACTGCAAGTATGGCTGACCTGACCCAAAAAAGTCAACACAACAATCTAGAGAGAATGTTTACATTTATGAAGTCAGTTTAACATTCCTGTAGAGAACAGACCGGGGTAAACCATTCACAACAAAAATGTGACATATTTGACATGTCGGAGACACAATTTCCTTTGCAATTTCCACTGCAAACAGAAAGAGAGGCAAACAACGCCCCGCGGTCGTATTTCTGTCCTCAAAACTCAGACAAAAATGTGACAGTTGGTTTTTCCTGCGCTTCTACAAGGCCATGTCCTATATCCCAATTAAAGTACTCCTCTCTCAAACTCCATGTCAAAGCAACGTGATTACCAACACAGAAAGAGATCCATTTTCTTTGACTAACACACGGGCTCCCCGAGTGGCGCAGCGCCCCCTTATGGTGACCCCACACATCTACAGGAGAACGGGTCTGGGCCCGGTGCAGAATTTAAACACTCACTCCCTCTCTCTCCTTGAAGCCTGGAGGAAAGCTGCACGGAAACCTCCTCTGCTTACTTCTCTCTCCTTCTCTCTCTCTCTCTCCTTCTCTCTCTCTCTCCTTCCTCCTACTCCTTCCTCTCCATCCTTTCATCGTCAGACTCTTCTGATATCTACGTCTCCCCTCATCTCCTCACACACACAGGTCTCTCCTTCCGATCCAAAGAGCACGAAGGAAGATTGGGTTTTTCCGTCTCTAAATTAGACATGACCTCCGTCAGTCCCTCTCTGTACATCTGAGGGTTTCTTCCTCCTATGCCTGCCCTGATGTGATCCGGGACGGTTCTGACGTCATCCGCTACTCAGCGAGCTCACACTCCTCTCCCTCTCTCTCTCTTCTCTCTCTTCTCTCTCTCTCCACTCGCTCCGGGGGAGTTCCGTTAAGAGAAACGTGCGGAGAGAGCGTTTTATGTTCCGCAGTATTCCCGAGTTATTTCACCCCGGTATTTCCAGATTATTTCATCCTGGTGGCTTTTTGGAATCACTGGCTTGTTTCATTTTAGAAAAGGAGGCCTACTTGCCTCTAAATGGCAAAACCATTTACAGAGAACAGGAAAGATCAGTCAAAAGCATTTTGTTTTTAACCAGAGATAATCAGTTCAATTTTCCAGTAAAAGTGGATTTAGCAGGTTATTCAATAAACCTATTTAGGAACGACTCCTCTTGGATCTCCCAATGTACCTAATGCGGAGCTGCTGATCTTTAAACGGTACAGTTGGCAAGGCTCTAGCTTCCCTCACGTAGCCAACTGTCTGCCTTGACCACAGGACCATACAAACCTAGAACAGCCATGACGGCATGTGATAGGTCAACAGTCCCGTTTCTAGGATTCTACGACTCAGGTCTTTCCTATCGCTTGATCTGGGATCGTCTCTCTGGCCTGATCAATGTACTAATGCCTGCTGATCTTTTGTGGCCTGCAGCTCGGTGTTTGCCTTGACCACAGGACCATACAAACCTAGAACAGCCAATGTCAGTCAACAGTCCCGTTTCTAGGATTCTACGACTCAGGTCTTTCCTATCGCTTGATCTGGGATCGTCTCTCTGGCCTGATCACGACTCCTCTGAAGTCTTGTGGCCTGCAGCTGGTGTTTGCCTCTCAGCTCCGGCCAATCAGAACTCAGAGCTGCAGTTTAGCCTGTGGGATCAAACGACTCCAGACCCACAGAAATAGCAGGCTCCTGGAAAAAATTGGCTGGCTGAATGGCTGGCTGGTTGACTGACTGAGGTACTGTTGCTGATGTTCTCTCTCTCTGGCTACAAGGCTGACTGACAGGTACTGTTGCTAAGTCAGTCTGTCTCTCTCTCTCTCTCTCTCTCTCTCTCTCTCTCTCTCTCTCTCTCTCTCTCTCTCTCTCTCTCTCTCTCTCTCTCTCTCTCTCTCTCTCTCTCTCTCTCTCTCTCTCTCTCTCTCTCTCTCCTTGGCAGTGACTGTGATCACATTAGCTATCCGCAGTCAGCACTGTGACGGGACCTGCAACGCGCTACTCAAACACACACACACATCAGCCGTACCAACTTCACACACACACTGGCACCTACTCACACACCTGATTTGTATTAGAACATGTGCACACCCACACACACCCACACACACCCACACCCACACACACACACACACACCCACAGATTTAATAGACAATGGAGAAACACCCCCACGTACACACAGTCACAAACAGATTAAACAGGAAAACACCCACGCACCACAGATAAGAAAAGCACACACTCACACACACACAGACAGACACACACACACACACACACACACACACACACACGCACACGCACACGCACACACACACACACACAGAGAGATGGAAATACAGAAACCTTCCTCAGTGTATCAACTGCTTCACCTGGGAAAGGGGAACTACAAAGGGATCCCGAGGCTGTCACGGTGATTCCTTATCCTTCACCCTGGGTGACTACAGACGGGATTAAAGAAATCAAAGGCTTCAGCTAAACAGACCCCACTGCCAACCCCGGAGGGAAACAGATTCTCAGAGAGAGGGGGGAAAGTGCAGCGCAACTGGCAACAGTGCAGGGTACTTTTAGATTTTTTTTCTTTTTGGAACATCCTACTTTTTATTTATACAGCTAAATCACTTGATGCGAAAGAGCAAAGAACACAAGCACACGTACACACACACACACATACACACACACACACGTGTACACACGTACACACACAGGGGTTTTCCTATCAGGCTGTCAGGAGCGGTTCCCAAAATGCACCTGAGGTATTTCATTGTGAGCAGTGAGTCACTAGGTACAAAGCTGTGGTCAGTGGTCACAGAGAGTGAGAGTGAGAGTGAGAGTGAGAGTGAAAGAGAGAGCTGTCACGTGGAACACACACACACACACACACACACAAACACACACACACACACACACACACACACACGTGGAGGAGTGGAATATAATGGAGTGAACTGGGAGGATGGACTTTATAGCCTATGTATGTTTTTGTCTGTTTAGACTTTGCTACTGATCAATAACTGAGCTGTTTACCGATTTAAGTAAGGTAAGATTAAACTAAGGATTTGGGTTTCATACCTATAATAACAAACCTGTATTTGTATAGCACTTTCCTTAACCGTGTAACAAAGTGGCATGACATCCACTGCAGAATGTGCATGAAACAGTTAGCTATTCTCCATGGCAACCTGATTAAAAGGGTAATTTTCACTTTAAAAACAGAAGCATTTGAACACCCCAACCATTCTGCAGCAAGGCATTTTGGTGTCACTGACATGTCCAAAGGGAAAGCTATGGTGAACAATGCACTGTAAATAGAACATGATGTCATTGGTGATAGTTCAGGCCCCTCTGGCCAGACACAATCAGGGCGCCACAGGGGCCGATGTAGTCCTCACAGTTAGGGGCCAAAAGGGCCCTCTGCTGCAACGTGGCCCCAGGCGAGAGACTAATGTTTGTTTACACTGTGGTGCCAAACTGAACCAGATTAGTCCCAGCCCGGGGCACTGGGTTTGACAACCTGCACAGAACTTTCCCATGACGAGTCAGTGGAGTTCAGCTGAAGGTCAAAGCCCAGGGCGCGAAAAAAGACCTTAGTAGAATCCCAACACCGCCGCAAGCCGCAGCCAATCAGAACCCACTACGGTTAATCTGCCCGCTGACAGACAGACGCCCGTATCACAGGCCTGTCAGCTTAGAGGAACTGTGTGGGAGTGCTTGAGTGTGAATATGGGTAATGAAAATGTACTTATTTATTTGTGTGTGTGTGTGTGTGTGTGTGTGTGTGTGTGTGTGTGTGTGTGTGTGTGTGTGTGTGTGTGTATGTGCCCACATAATGCTTCGGGCCTTATAAGAAGCTGAAGAGGGCAAACCAAGACAAGGGAGAATACTTTTGAGCGACACATCCTATTAGCTCCAGGAACCCCTCTCTAACTCTTCACCCCCCGCTCACCCCCACCCTCCCTGGCCCTCCTCCTCCCTGGCCCTCCCCCATCCTCCCCCTCCCTCCCCAGATCCAGCCACACAAAGCAGAGCGGAGGACCTCTCTGCAGGTGGGTGTGACATGTCGAGGCAGAGTGAGCTTGTTGACTCAGTGAGAAGAAGCTTCACTTCCTGCATCTGGGCACCGTGACCTATGACCCTGGCTGGTGGTGGAAACCAGGAAAAAGGACAGCGACTCTGACAACACAGGGAGAGACCACTGCGTGGAGTTTAAAGGCATGTTAAGGGGTCTGTCAATGAGACTGTGCACCCTCCTCTGGTCTGGATGTGTGCAATGTTGCTCCCAAAGACACAGAGACAGGACGCTGTGGTGAGTCACACAGGTGCCATTATGATCCGCTCGGATAACACACACACACACACACACACACACACACACACACACACACACACACACACACACACACACACACACACAAAACATGAGTCACACACTCACACACACACACACACACACACACACACACACACACACACACACACACACACACACACACACACACACACACACAGGTGGGATGTAGTGGTGAGTCACACAGGTACCATGATTTGCTCAGAGAAAACACACACACACACACACACACACACACACACACACACACACACACGCACACACACAGGTGGGATGTAATGCTGAGTCACACAGGAGCCCCTCGTGACAGACGGAGGTTGTACGATGATTGGGGCCGAGCCCAGGTGTTGTGGTGCGGGGGAGAGAGTCACACGAGGGCAGACCAGTGGGGGAGGGGGAGGGGGGTAGCATCAAACACACACTCCACCCTGTTGACTATCAGCCCAGCTCTACTCTACTCTAGTCCCTTCCAGCTGTCCTGCTTCCTCCTGATCACGGCCCGGTGTAAAGCCTCATCCAGCCTGACCACAGCCTGGTGAAAGAACCTGACCACAGCCTGGTGTAAGAACCTGACCACAGCCTGGTGTAAGAACCTGACTACAGCCTGGTGAAAGAACCTGACCACAGCCTGGTGAAAGAACCTGACCACAGCCTGGTGTAAGAACCTGACCACAGCCTGGTGTAAGAACCTGACCACAGCCTGGTGTAAGAACCTGACCACAGCCTGGTGTAAGAACCTGACCACAGCCTGGTGTAAGAACCTGACCACAGCCTGGTGTAAGAACCTGACCACAGCCTGGTGTAAGAACCTGACCACAGCCAGAACCTGACTACAGTGTGAAAGAACCTGACCACAGCCTGGTGTAAGAACCTGACCACAGTCTGGTGTAAGAACCTGACCACAGCCTGGTGTAAGAACCTGACCACAGCCTGGTGTAAGAACCTGACCACAGTCTGGTGTAAGAACCTGACTACAGCCTGGTGTGAGAACCTGACTACAGCCTGGTGTGAGAACCTGACCACAGCCTGGTGTAAGAACCTGACTACAGCCTGGTGTAAGAACCTGACCACAGTCTGGTGTAAGAACCTGACCACAGCCTGGTGTAAGAACCTGACCACAGCCTGGTGTAAGAACCTGACTAAAGCCTGGTGTAAGGTCCTGATGTATTCTCTTCACATCCTGGCTATTGTACATACTATGGAAGAACCCGTTTTATGACTGTAAGCAGCTTGTATGATTATGAACCAATCCAACTCTTAGTATTACACACAATCCCATTGGCAAAGACGGACGATTCTGAATCCCCAAAAATCTACGACGTTAATCTCACTCGTGTTCGAGCATTAGACCATTTTAGTTGAGAACAGTTCAGACATTAGGCTGCGAAATAACAGAACTGCACGCTCTCCACGTTCATAACAACATGCTTTCCCATAACAACCACACGCAGAACAACAAAAAGTCTACGCCGCTAACGTTACGATGGCTACCCAAAGCCAAGCTCTTTAAAACACTGACAGCATGGTCCGTTTGAGTACCTTGGTCAGCCTGCCAGCTGAGCTAGCCAGCCAGGGAACCAGCCAGAGAGTCAGCCAGGGAGTCAGCCAGGGAACCAGCCAGGGAGTCAGCCAGGGAACCAGCCAGCTGCCTGACCACCCAGTGACCTGCCCTGGCAGTGGGGCTGTCGGACAGCAGGAGTCCAGAGTGTTCCCCCTGCCTCCCCAAAGACCACAGACAGCAGACCCCCAGACAAAGCAGGAGCAGTAGGGGAGACAGGGGAGAGCTCTTTGCTGTGAGAGGGGCCGGCAGGCACCGTTAAGGGGGAAGGGGAGTGGGCTCTGAAGGGTCTCCCTGACTCTTCACTCTGGAAGTCTGAGAGGGTGACACAATGGTGCCTCTGTCCTGGACTGGGCCTCCAGCCTTCTCTTCCTCTTCCTCCTCCTCCTCCTCCTCCTCCTCCTCCTCCTCCTCCTCCTCCTCCTCCTCCTCCTCCTACGTGCTTGTCCCTCTCCCTCTCCTCCCCCTCCTCCTCTCCTCCATGCTTCTCCTTCTCCCTCTCTTCCTCCTCCTCCTCCTCCTCCTCCTCCATGCTTCTCCCTCTCCTCCTTCTGCTTCTACAGGTTACACTCCTTCCCACTTCTCTGTCACACAAAATAAAAACACTTTTGACAACAAGCTGAGCAGATCTATACTGAAATCCTAATCATTTTACAAAGACCACCCGATGAGATGTGTGTGTGTGTGTGTGTGTGTGAGAGAGAGAGAACCAGGCTGGAATCCAGAGAGAGAGGGGAGGGAGGGCAAGAGATATGGAGGGAGAGGGGGAGGAATGGAGGGAAAGAGATATGGAGGGATGGAGGGAGAGAAATATGGAGTCATGGAGGGAGGGAGGGAGTGAGGGAGGGAGAGAGATATGGCATGATGGAGAGAGAGGTATGGAGTGATGGAGAGAGAAAGATATGGAGGGAGAGAAATATGGAGTGATGGAGAGAGAGAGAGAGAGGGAGGGAGAGGAGCATGGAGTGATGGAGAGAGAGCGATATGGCGGGAGAGAGATATGGAGTGATGGAGAGAGAAAGATATGGAGGGAGAGAGATATGGAGTGATGGAGAGCGAGAGAGACAGAGAGAAAGATATGGAGGGAGAGAGATATGGAGTGATGGAGAGCGAGAGAGACAGAGAGAAAGATATGGAGGGAGAGAGATATGGAGTGATGGAGAGAGAGAGAGAGAGAGAGGGAGGGAGAGAGAGAGGTATGGAGTGATGGAGAGAGAGAGTGGTGTGAGTCCCAGTCCTGGCTGACCTTCCATTGACCCAGACCTTCGTGCCGGTCCTGTCCTGTCTTGTCCTGTCTAACCACAATACAACTCACACACACACACACACACACACACACACACACACACACACACACACACACCTGAGACAAACACACAGCTGCAGGTCAGACAACAGACAGCGCCCCATCATCATCATCGTCATGAGGATCACAGTCATCATCGTCGTCATGGAACCAGCCAACCACACGCAAAGAGGAACCGCTGGAATTTCACCAATGTCCTGAATGGAGGAAGTGAGGGGTGCGTGTGAGTCAGAGGGGAGGGGAGGAGGGGCAGAGGGGAGGGAGGGAGGGAAGGGGAGGCATGTTGAGACAGACTCTGAACGCCAGACGAAGGCTCCGAGAGAGACAGTGAGACCATCATGTCTGAAGAGTAACAAAAACAACTTTCTGTTCCGTGATGGTGCTTTACCTGGAAGCCAATCACACTTCCTCAAAACACAGGACATTTCGAAAAACAACAGCAGACAATAAACACAGGCCATTTCAGTTGTAGTCTGCTCAGACCACGCCGCAGGTAAATAATTAAACTGTTGTACTAGTTAGGACAGTAAAAGATACAACTACTAAATTGTGGGTGTGTCCCGTCAAACATCGCCGGCACCAAACTAAACGGTGACGTCAGCTGTACACCTCCACCTGTGACATGTGTCAGTCACGCCAGGACACCAACAACAGGACCAGGGACCAAAACAAAATGGCTCATTTCACACAAAGAACGCGTCGCGCCGCACACACACGCTAACACCTCATAGCTATCTGTCTCAATCAGGAAAATCTTCCAACATACTGTGAGTGGGAGAAACAAAATGTCTACACACAAAACACACACACACACACACACACAGCTGTGTGTGCAGTCCCTCAGTAGCTGTGGGTGGGCAGAAGAATGAAATTGACTGTAGAAGTGTCGAGTCATTCTAATTGGTTGTGGGGGGGGGGGGGGCGTTCACTTCCTGTGAGCAGCTAATTAGAGTGTTAGCTCAGGATGAAGCCCGCGGCTGCTAAGGCCAGCTTCAGACCAGCAGAGACCATCTGACATATCCTATCTCTGATGAGAACACATGCCCCACACACACACACACACACACACACACACACACACACACACACACACACACACACACACACACACACACACACACACACACACACACACACACACACACACACACACACACCACACCACACACACCACACACAGGGTTGCTTGGTATGAGTTTTGTCGAGCAAGTGGTGAGGAGCTGGGGCCTGAAAAGAATGTAAACCATTTTGATGATGATTTCTGACTAGATTTAGAAGAAGAGCAAGGTGCTCCCGACTGTACACTGTGTCCCTCTCCCCTCTTTCCTGCCCTGTTCCCCCTCTATCCCCTCTCTCCTCTTTCCTCCCCCGTTCCCTCTCTCTCTCCTCTTTTCATTCCCCTCTCCCCCCCTTTCCCTCTCTCTCTCTCTCTCCCCCGTCTCTCTCCCCCTCTTTCCTCCCCCGTTCCCTCTCTCCCCCGTCTCTCTCTCCCCCGTTCCCTCTCTCCCCCTCTTTCCTCTCCCCGTCTCTCTCTCTCTCTCTCCCCGTTCCCTCTCTCCCCCCTCTCTCCCTCTCTCTCCTCCCCCCCTTTTTCCTCCCCCATTCTCTCCCCTCTCTCCTCCCCCCGTCTCTCTCTCCCCTCTCTCCTCCCCCGTTCCCTCTCTCCTCTCTCTCCCCTCTCTCTCCCCTTTTTCCTCCCCCATTCCCTCTCTCTCCCCTCTTTCCTCCCCCGTTCCCTCTCTGCCCTCCCCAGTGCCTGCTCTGCCCCCAGATCCACATCACACTTCAGAGTTGACCCCATTAGGGTGACACACACACACACACACACACACACACACACACACACACACACACACACACACACACACACACACACACACACACACACACACACACACACACAAACATGCCAAACACAACATGACACGCGAGCAGTTCCAGAGAACCCAAAGAGCTGGACTCAGACCTGAGTCACTTTGTCTCTTCTGAAGAGGTCGACGTGAGGACAGTCCATTAGCTGTTTTCAAGCATCACTAAACTCCCGAAGCCCGGCTCCTTAACATCCGGTCAGAACAAGATGAGACCCTCTTCACTTCTGACTACAGCTTCAAAGCTCACCACAGAAACAATGTCCAACCCAAGGATGTGTCATTACTAGGGCTGTGTATTGGCAAGAATCTGGCGACTTGGTTTTCCAGAATCGATACAGTATCCCTAAACAGAACATCACGTTCCTCAAGTGAATCGATTTTTCCTTCCACCCCTGGTCATAATATATCCGTCTGCCCAGAGGGTGGGCTGCCTCTATCTGCTAGCTCCAGGTCTCTCCTCTCTCCTCTGCTATCTCCAGGTCTCTCTCCCTCTCCTCTGCTAGCTCCAGGTCTCTCTCCCTCTCCTCTGCTAGCTCCAGGTCTCTCTCCCTCTCCTCTGCTAGCTCCAGGTCTCTCTCCCTCTCCTCTGCTAGCTCCAGGTCTCTCTCCCTCTCCTCTGCTAGCTCCAGGTCTCTCTCCCTCTCCTCTGCTAGCTCCAGGTCTCTCCTCTCTCCTCTGCTATCTCCAGGTCTCTCTCCCTCTCCTCTGCTAGCTCCAGGTCTCTCCCCCTCTCCTCTGCTAGCTCCAGGTCTCTCCCTGTGTCTCCTCTCTCCTCTATGAAAAGGCTCCAGTAGAGGCGGTGCGTTAGCGCACTAGGCTAACGCTCTCACTTCGCTCAGTGTCAACAACTTCAAATAGACCCAACTAGGATCGTTCTGTGACAAACATCCCCCCTCCCCCCAACAATGAAAACAACAATGGAGTCCGTGTGTGTAACTCAGAGTGATCAGCCCCCCTAGGGCGGGCAGGTGAGAGCTTTGAAAGCCCTGGTGTGTCTAATGAGGGTTTCCATGTTAAACAGGACCTGAGGGCCAGAGGGTCGGGGAGGGGTCAGGGAGGGTCAGGGGGGGGGGGGGCGTCTGTGGGGATGAGTAAAACACCTTTCTACTGGATGTGCTCTTCCTCCCTCCATCCATCCATCGCTCCCTCCCTTCATCCTTCCTCACTCTCTCTCCCTCTCTCTCACTCGCTCCTTCTGGAACATAATCTTCTTTCAGTCTGAGAGGCAGCAGGCTAAGAACCAATTTATTACCAAACATGTATTCTCATCACAGCTAGGGTTTGAGTGTTTGGTTTGTGTGTGTGTGTGTTTGTGAGTGAGTGAGAGAGAGAGAGAGAGAGGGGGTTGTTTTTGTGCATGTGTGAGTTTATGTGTGGTCGCTTTGTGGTGCTAGCCTGTGTGTTTTGTAAGGCTATTTTGTTATTGTGTGTAGGTGTGTGTGTGTGTGTTTTTATGGTGTGTGTGTGTGTGTGTGTGTGTGTTTTAATGGCCATTTTATTATTGTGTGTGTGTGTGTGTGTGTGTGTGTGTGTGTGTGTGTGTGTGCGTGCTGGAGAGCGGTAGAGGCGGGAACAGGATGGAGACAGAGGCAGTTAGCAGCAGCCTAGCAGCTGGGTAATAAACCCAATGAAGAGCTGTGTTTGCTGCAGCCCATCCCTCACACACACACACACACACACACACACACACACACACACACACACACACACACTCGCACACACACACACACACACACACACACACACACACACACACACACTCACACACTCACACACACACACACACACACACACACACACACACACACACACACACACACACACACACACACACACACACACACACACACACACCAAAAGCTACAGGGAATCCCTCATCTGTAGTTAAGATGGGGCAAACACTACTGGTAAGGGTCATATTGAAAATGAATGTCAAAATGCTTTCAGAGGAGAAGGGTACTGAGAAAACACTTAAAAAGGCACAGAAATAACTAGGAACGTCTCTATAGCAACACCATGAGTGACACGAACCAAAAATAGAAAGAAAAAAAAATGTGTAATAATTTTTTTTTTTTTTTAAGTATCGAACGCCAACCAAATCTCCAGCCACTTCCAAAGATCTCCATGGATTAGTGGAGCGGACAGAGTCTTGGGTCCGTGGCTCCATGGCTAGCCGCCATGGTCGGCCCCGTAAATCCCCCCTCCCCGTCACAGCACGACGCTGGACGAGGCCGCTGATGCTCCATTAGACGCTGACAGTTTGATGGTCGTGTCTCGCTGCCTCTCCGTGATGGAGATGATTTGTTGTGTGGGTTCAATCTAGCATGCCGCATTGACACATGCCCAAGGCGATTGGACTGTGTGTTTGTGTGTGAGGGTGTGTGTGTGTGTGTGTGTTTACGAGAGCGAGAGAGAGTGTGTTTTTGTAATTATGTTTGTAACCGTGTGTGTGTGTGTGTGTGTGTGTGTGTGTGTGTTTACGAGAGAGCGAGAGAGAGTGTGTTTTTGTAATTATGTTTGTAACTGTGTGTGTGTGTGTGTGTGTGTGTGTGTGGCCTCTTAGCAGGACCTCTGGCTCCATGCCCAGTGTCAGTCCATACTGTGGCCAGGGCAGAGCAGCCCTTTGGGGCTGTGCTCAGCACCACACCACCCTGGATACTGGCCACACTGGGAACACCAGAGGATACTCTGTTTCATTGACTGACTAAACACTGCCTCATAGGACTGTCACTAAATAAAGGGTTAGCTTATATAGTCAAAAGAACTGCTGAATTACTAGAGGAAGAGCACTCAAACCAGGCAGACAGACAGGCAGGCAGACAGGCAGCAGACAGGCAGACAGGCAGACAGACAGACAGGCAGACAGACAGACAGGCAGGCAGACAGACAGATAGACAGACAGGCAGGCAGGCAGGCAGACAGACAGACAGGCAGACAGACAGAGAGAATGACTAAAGTAGCACGTGTCCTCCATGACGTGAAGTGCTAACTGCGACTGTGAGGGTTGGGGGGGGTGGGGGGGGCATCATGGCGGGTTTGACGGCTCCCTGCCAGATGCCCTCTCAGGGAGGTGTCGATACCGCAGCAGCCTGCCATGTTAGGACCCCCCACCACTCCAGTCTGTCTGATGTGGGGGGACCCCCCTCCACCCCCACCCTCCACTACAGTACTCAAACTACCACAGCAGAACCCCCCCCCCCCTCCCTCCTCCTCTAGTCTGTCTGATGTGTGTGTGTGGGGGGGGGGGCACCCTCCACCCTCCACCCCCACCAAAGTCTGTCTGACGTTAACTCAAACTACCACAGCAGAACCCCCCCCCCTTCCCACCCCCACCCCCTCCTCCTCCACTGTGTGTGTCTGATGTGGGGGACCCCTCTCCCCCCCACCACCCTCCACTACAGTACTCTGTCTGATGTTGACTCTAACTAACCTCACATCACTTACGCATGATGACCCGTCTCTAGAGAGAGGAAATACACAGCATGTCATCAAAGAAGGACAGTGGATTAGATTACATCAGACTAAAGAGGTGCAATGTCTGGGGCCGAGTTTGAACTGTTAAGGCAGATGTAGTCAGTTTCCAACCGTTCCGTTCGCTTAATGCTGAAATGCGTTTGAACGTGTTTTCCTGTTTTTCAGTTTGATTGTGAAACAGTCTGCAAGCGGTCCACTTCCTCCCCCAGTAGTCCTCACAGTGATGAACAGAGGCTGGAACATCTACCCACACCAATGGCAGGTCGTGTTTTAGAGAAACACTACGTTTGTTACCATAACACAGATGAAATAACAATGCACAGATCAGATTACATGCACACGGTTAATGACACACACACACACACACACACACACACACACACACACACACACACACACACACACACACACACACACACACACACACACACACACACACACACACACACACACACACACACACACACACACACACACACGCACACAGCGTCCCAGGTCTGACAGGAACACATGGAAGGAGGAACTGACCACCACAGACAGCCCTGAGTCATTATGTTGGGTGTTTCTAGTGAAACGATGTCTAAACCAGGGGACTGCCCAGACATACAGCCCACTGACCACACTGAAGCCGGGTCAGGACACGGAGACACAGAGGGGGACGATGTCTAAACCAGGGGACTGCCCAGCCACACACAGCCTGTCATACAGCCCACTGACTGCACAGAAGCCAAGACACAGAGTTAACCAGCACAGCAGCAAGACGCTAATCAGTGCTCTGGTACATGAGAGAGCCAGGACACACAGACACACAGTTAACCAGCACAGCAACAAGCCACTAATCAGAGCTCTAGTTCTCTGCCAGGACACACAGACACAGTTCTCTATAGTGCCAGGACACACAGACACAGTTAACCAGCACAGCAACAAGCCACTAATCAGAGCTCTAGTTCTCTATAGTGCCAGGACACACAGACACAGTTAACCAGCACAGCAACAAGCCACTAATCAGAGCTCTGGTTCTCTATAGTGCCAGGACACACAGACACAGTTAACCAGCACAGCAACAAGCCACTAATCAGAGCTCTAGTTCTCTATAGTGCCAGGACACACAGACACAGTTAACCAGCACAGCAACGAGCCGCTAGTCAGAGCTCTGGTTCTCGTGTGGGGTCAGAGAGGGGTCAGCTTAGTAGCACGGGTTGAGGACCTGAATGAGGATAACGGCCAGGTTGCGACCTTTGGCCCCAAGGCCAGGGGGTTGTCATGGCACCAGCCAAAGCCCCCAGAGGGTTGGAGAAGCCTGGAGGACTGTGTGTCGCCATGGTGACCTCCCTATGGAGTCCTCCCTCCTCCGACACGTGACACGGCGAGCTAGCGCCTTCATATTCCTCCACCTCCTCCGTCATCATCTCTCCATCACCCTGCTCCTCCTCCATCTCTTCATCCTCCTCCTCCTCCTCCTCTCTCTCCTCTTCCTCCTACAGTGTGCTGGGAGACACAGGTGGGTTCGCTAGCTCGCGCTGCTGACTGCACAGCTCCCTTCTCCTTCCCCTCTTCAGACAGACACGGCTCCCCCCACCCCGCACACCCACCCTCCCTCCCTCCCTCCCTCCCTCCCTCCCTAGGAAACACAGGTGCAGTGGAGTAATCAACAACCCTTGTCAGACAACCAGCACCGCGGTCCACGTTAGTGGGAGTGACTCATTTGGTCCTACACAGAGGCATGCAACCATCTGCAATCTGCATGACAATGGCTGGGTATTCATTCCGCAGGGGGCGGGGGGCAGAAAACAAGCTGTTGGAGGAGGCTACACGCAAACAACTAATTCATCCTGGAAAACACTTCACGCAGAGGACCCAGGATTGCAGGATACTACAGAGGAACCCCCACCAAGGCAGAGGAAGCCTGTCGGATAGAAACAGAACGAATAGAACGAGAGGTTCAACCCAGTGGAAATGGATAGTGTCCTTTCTTTTATTTAAAACATAAAATCGACTGAGACAGGCAACTTTAGGGCACGGCAGCCCAGGTTGCCACAGTGTTAAGCCCCGCCTGTCCATTCTAGTCAGTCAAAAATCTACGTTTTGCCTGCCCTCCAGGTCCATTCACATCAAACATTCCAAGTCATGGGTTGTGGACGGTTGCCAGGTTGTGGTCCGATGCACTTCCAGTACAATTATGTGGGCTGGGGTCGGTGCTCGGCAGCACACTCCATCAATTCACAGCCGCTCATTTGAGCAGCGATAACTCAGCACGCAGCGTTGCGTAACAGGGAGGCCCGCTAAATCACAGGCCGGGCCAGGGAGCCTGGGAGCCTGGGAGCCAGGGCCCATGCCTGCAGGCTGGGCTGCTGCTGCTGCTACTACTGCCCTGTGGTAACCTCCAAGCACCTGCACTGCGGAGCAGCACTGACGAGTTGCCATGTTGGATCGGTGCGAGGGTTTCCAGCCTGAACACAACCGAAACACTTTTCAATGAAATATATACAGTATATACTGTATATATATATATATATATATATATATAAAATCGTACTTTCAAATTAAGACGGTACAAACTACAAAAGGTACATGGCAGAAATCGCGCATTTCAACAAGAATGCTTCCAACCTGGCAACATGGAGGTTCCCAGCCCTTGAAGCTGACAGTTCAGTGTATTGAAGGACCGAGAGCCTCTCCTCTCCTATGAAGAGGTGTGAACACAGAGTGCTCATTGACAACGATGGGCTGAGGAGAACATTCCCCTTCGCCTCGAAGGACTGATTGCGTTTGACAGGAGGACCCCCCCCCCCCCCCCCCCCCCCCCCCCCCCCCCCCCACACACACACACACACACACACACACACACACACACACACACACACACACACACACACACACACACACACACACACCCTCCCCTTTCTTCTCCTTTTGTAGTCCCGCTTCACGGGTCGTCGGGGACAACAGAACGCAATTAACACGGCTCCCTCGTTACGACCGGCCAGCTGGATGCAATCAGGGTTCTGAAACACCGCACGATTCATATAGTCGTTTAGGAGGGATCATAAAGATTAATATAGAATCAGCAATAGGAGTCATTTAGGAGATCATGAAGATTCAAATAGAATCATCAATAGGAGTCATTTAGGAGAGATCATGAAGATTCATATATAATCAGCAATAAGAGTCATTTAGGAGGGATCATCAAGATTCATATATAATCAGCAATAAGAGTCATTTAGGAGGGATCATGAAGATTCATATAGAATCAGCAATAAGAGTCATTTAGGAGGGATCATGAAGATTCAAATAGAAGGGAGCATAAAGATTCAAATAGGAGGGAGCATGAAGATTCATATAGGAGAGAGCATAAAGATTCAAATAGGAGGGATCATGAAGACTCATATAGGAGGGAGCATAAAGATTCAAATAGGAGGGATCATGAAGACTCATATAAGAGGGAGCATAAAGATTCAAATAGAAGCAAGCATGAGGAGTCATATAGAAGGGAGTGTGTCAGAGTGATAAATAGATGTGAGCATGCATGGTAACGTAGAACGGAGCAGGCAGACTGAAATATAGAAGGGAGCATGCCAAGTCAGAAAACAGGGCATGAGAGTTCATTTGCAAGTGAACACGAGCCATTTAGAAGGGAATATGCAGTAAATCACAAGGGAACATTCAAAGTAATTTATAACGGAGGATGCAGGGTAATGTAGGGCAGTTCATGCAGAATCATTTCATTTATATCAATTTATATCAATTAATTTCAAATCTAGAAGGGAATATATAAGGGAGCATGCAGAGCCATTTCGAAGTGAGCATGCAGAGTAATTTTAAAGGGAGCATGCATAGTCATTTTGCAGGGAGCATGCATAGTCATTTTGCAAGGAGTATGCAGATTAATTTTAAAGGGAGTATTCAGAGTCATTTTGAAGGGAGCATGCAGAGAGTAATTTTGAAGGGAGTATGCATAGACGTTATGAAGGGAGCATGCAGAGTCATTTTAAACGGAGCATGCAGAGTCATTATGAAGGGAGCATGCAGAGTCATTATGAAGGGAGTATGCAGAGTCATTATGAAGGGAGCATGCAGAGTCATTTTGAAGGGAGCATGCAGAGTCATTTCCAAGGCAGTATGCACTGTAGTGGGGAGTGACCAGGACAGGTCTTCTTGATGCAGGAGTTTTAATTTGTTCCTAGCAGCTCTGTTGCCCACAGTGACTTCCCTCTAATTGACATTCAGGGCAGCATGCTCCGAGCAACATCACATAAATGCTCTGGGTGACTGTCTTCCTGCCTGCTCGACGACCCGCCTCACTCTCTGCTGCCTCTCTCCTTGCCCTTTTGTCTTGCTGTTTCCCGGCTTGCTTTTTAGCCTGTCTCCCTGCCTGCTTGGTAGCCTGTCTCCCTGCTTGCTTGGTAGCCTGTCTCCCTGCCTGCTTGGTAGCCTGTCTCCCTGCTTGCTTGGTAGCCTGTCTTCCAGTCTGCTTACTAGCCTGTCTCCCTGCCTCCTTGTTAGCCTGTCTCACTGTCTCCTTGTTAGCCTGTCTCCCTGCCTGCTTGCTAGCCTGTCTTCCAGTCTGCTTACTAGCCTGTCTCCCTGCTTGCTTGGTAGCCTGTCTCACTGTCTCCTATTTAGCCTGTCTCACTGTCTCCTTGGTAGCCTGTCTTCCAGTCTGCTTACTAGCCTGTCTCCCTGCTTGCTTGGTAGCCTGTCTCACTGTCTCCTTGTTAGCCTGTCTCACAGTCTCCTTGTTAGCCTGTCTCCCTGCTTGCTTGTTAGCCTGTCTCCCTGCCTGCTTGGTAGCCTGTCTCACAGTCTCCTTGTTAGCCTGTCTCACAGTCTCCTTGTTAGCCTGTCTCCCTGCTTGCTTGTTAGCCTGTCTCCCTGATTGCTTACGCCATACAACCAGCCTTCTTGTTCAACAAATTGCAGTGACAGACAGACAGACAGACAGACAGACAGACAGACAGACAGACAGACAGACAGACAGACAGACAGCGTTGCTCGGTGCGGCAACCGGCCCATCCCGGCCCTTTCCACCACGCCTCGTCCTCCCTGCCGTCCCGTCGACCTCATCCCTCCTTCATCACTCCTTCCTCCCTCCATACAGAGCAAATTAAACGGATCACTTCTCCAAACTAACGACCAGTTATTACGGAGCCGTCACAGCGGCTGGCGTTACAATCCCTGATATCATTAAAACACTCCTCGGGATTCCTACTGCAACCTTTCTTCTCAGCCAACTCCATCCAACTGTTGTGGTACCATAGGATTCTACCCCGCTCCGGCCAGGGATCCAGGAACATACACCACTCAAGTCCCCTGGCCAGTCCAAAGCCTCACAGCCAGGGATCCGTCTGTACACCACCCACTGCACGACCAGTCCAAAGCCTCATAGCCAGGGATCCAGGAATACACCGCCCACGTCCCATGGCCAGTCCAAAGCCCCACAGCGAGGGAGGACCTAGCCAGGGATCCAGGAATACAACAACCCACTGCATGACCAGTCCAAAGCCTCACAGCCAGGCATCCATATGTACACCACTCACTGCATGACCAGTCCAAAGCCTCATAGCCAGGCATCCATATGTACACCACCCACTGCACGACCAGTCCAAAGCCTTATAGCCAGGGATCCATATGTACACCACTCACTGCACGACCAGTCCAAAGCCTCATAGCCAGGCATCCATATGTACACAACCCACTGCATGACCAGTCCAAAGCCTCATAGCCAGGCATCCATATGTACACAACCCACTGCACGACCAGTCCAAAGCCTTATAGCCAGGGATCCATATGTACACCACTCACTGCATGACCAGTCCAAAGCCTCATAGCCAGGGATCCAGGAACACAACAACGCACTGCATGACCAGTCCAAAGCCTCATAGCCAGGCATCCGTCTGTACACCACTCACTGCATGACCAGTCCAAAGCCTCACAGCCAGGCATCCGTCTGTACACCACTCACTGCATGACCAGTCCAAAGCCTCATAGCCAGGGATCCAGGAACACAACAACGCACTGCATGACCAGTCCAAAGCCTCATTGCCAGGCATCCGTCTGTACACCACTCACTGCATGACCAGTCCAAAGCCTCACAGCCAGGCATCCATATGTACACCACTCACTGCATGACCAGTCCAAAGTCTCACATTTAGGGGTCCACGAATACAACCACCCACTGCATCACAAAACCCACGGGCCAGGGCCAGGAAGCACTAGCCAGGGATCCCGGAATCCACCATTAACTGCACACCACCTCCACCACCACCACCACCCCACAGCCAGGAAGGACCAGCCAGGAAGGCAGACATGTTTGTTATGAGTCGGCCTAATCTGCCCTCTCCGTCTGGCCCACTGGTGGAACACTTCAGTCTGGGACATTGATACACAATAACAATAACCCAGTCCTGTCTGTAATACCACTGGTAATATTATCCTTCATGTACAGAAAGAGAGACAGAGACAGAGACAGAGACAGAGACAGAGACAGAGAGACAGAGAGAGACAGAGACAGAGACAGAGACAGAGAGAGAGAGACAGAGAGAGAGAGAGAGAGAGAGAGAGACAGAGAGAGACAGAGACAGAGACAGAGACAGAGAGAGAGACAGAGAGAGAGACAGAGACAGAGACAGAGACAGAGAGAGAGAGAGAATGCCACTGAACTATTAACACTATTATTATGACATTAACATGCCCGCAAATAAGACCACTTTAATGTCCGTAACTGGAGTAAACAACAGAACCGACTTGGGGGACAGGAAGAGAGTGTCGACACTTTGAAAGGCTTTTTGAACTGCATGGTAAATTAAAGCAATCACACGTGAAGCTTTTCAAATATTCTGAAGGGTTTTCCAACTGACGCTTTTGACCTCGCTTGCTACGCGGTGACAACTCCCATTGAATTGTTTCACAATAGAAGCAGTCATTTTGACAACAATTTCAGTTGAACTTTCCCTATTCCTCTGAACATTCCCAGCTGCTCCGGATGTGGAATCTTTACAGTAATAACACCAACACAGGCATCTGTGGGATCCTCAGTGGAAACAAAGGGGAAAGAGAGAAAAGCAGGAGAGGGAACATTCTGTGCGCTGCTTGGATAGCTGGGACCGGGCCTATCAAAGGGAGCGCATACACTGTTGCCTTGTTTAGACTCTCAGGTTCACTATGAGGGTGCAGCTCTTCAACGTATTAGGGGGAAAACAATGGAGCAGGGGTCTTGAATGAGGCCCAAGCCAAGGAGTACTGTCTCTGGGGGAGAGGAGGGGTGGAGGGGAGGGGAGGGGGGGTCCCTCCTGGAGCCTGGACCAAGCCCTGGAGCATTCCTCCCTGCTGCCTCCCTCTCAGGTTTCTTCTGTCTATGGAGGACAACAGGAACACCTCTGGACCCACGCCTCCCTCCCTGTGGATGGGAAGCTATACCAAAACATCGAGGGGTCGCTGCCGTTACCATGGAAACCCACTACAGCGGCACGCACTGCGGTCTCTACGGCGACGCACCACGACGACACGGTGGTATGAACTAGAGCTGGTGGTGATGTCTCTTAGGAAACTGGGGCCCGCAAATAAAGGTCTGCTGCTTTGTGACGAGACAGGAGGGGGAAGAGAGAGAGGTACAGCAGGAAAGAGAGAGAGAGAGAGAGAGAGAGAGAACATCGCCGTACTGCGAAGGGGGCCAGACAAGTCAGGACAGCGTAACACTCGTCGGTTTCCTGACTACGTGTCGCCCGAAGCAACACGTTGGTATCATGCAATGTTTCCTCACCAAAACATCTCCTTCTAGAAGGGGGGGAGGGGGTGGTTCTCCCAGTGTCTGCTTACCTTGTACCTTGTTAATGCTTGGGCTGCCGTATGTCGTCAGACCATAAGGTTTCTGCAATGTCTGTCGTCTGGCACACTGCAGGTCGACGAATAATAAAGGGCTTGAGATTTTGTTTACCAAAGTATCTACTGTGTATTTATCCAGTCAGCCAGCCAGTCAGTCAGCCAGTCAGTCAGTTAACAAGGCAGTCAGTCAGTCTGTCATTCAGCAAGTCAGCAAGTCAGCCAGTCAATCAGTCAGTCAGCCAGCCAGTTAGCAAGTCAGCCAGTCATCAGTCAGTCAGCCAGCAAGTCAGTCAGTCTGCCAGTCAGCCAGTCAGCAAGTCAGTCAGTCAGTCAGCCAGCCAGTTAGCCAGTCAGCCAGTCAGTCACTCAGCATGTCAGGCAGCCAGTCAGCCAGCCAGTAAGTCAGCTAGCCTTGGAGGGGCTGGAGGGACAGAAAGCAGATCTGCCTCTCGGTCTGTGGTCTGTGGTGTGACTGGGTCTGTGGGCAGAGGGTGAGTTCCTGCTTCAAACCCATCCCAGTCACTGTGGGCTTGGCTGGGGGGGTCATAGCGGGGTCAAACCACTACAAAGCCGTTTCGGAGGGAGGCGACGCATAGCTTAGTCAGGTTAGAACACTCTTACACAATGTTCCTAGAAAATACATCACACTTGTTTACACTGAAAAAGGGCCTTGGTAACACTAGCCTTGCTAACACTAGCTATGCTAACACTAGCTTTGATAACTCTAGCTTTGCTAGCATTGCTAACACTAGCCCTGATAACACTAGCTTTGCTAACCCTAGCTTTGCCAACCCTAGCCGGGTCCTTTAGTTGTGTCATCCTCACACATAAAAAGCGGTGGCTTTTGTGAAAGGAATCGGGTTTGGGTGACTATATTACAGGGGTGCATGTCGATCCAAAACCCTTGGGTCTGCTGTTGGCTGGCAAAGAGCTTCAGGGTCCCTGCTATTGGCTGCCAGAGAGCTGCTGGGTCCCTGCTATTGGCTGGCACTAGAGATACCGGGCTCAGGCTGGACAAAGCCTCAACATTCCGACAGCTCAACAGGAAACTGCCTCTTCATACGTCCTGTCTTGGCAGAGCCCAATAAAGTCAGCCCCCACCCCCCCCCCCCCCCGCCCCCACCCCCCAGACAGTCTTTGTCACTACCTCCAAGACAACCCACACAAAATCACATACTTGTACCTCTGCCTTCTAAGTAAACCTTAAACCATAGACATTACCTGCAAGTCCGTCCAGCCAACGTCACAGATAAGACGCAGACGGCAGACGCACACACGCAAACACAGACGGTAGACGCACACACGCAAACACACACCTGCACTTCAGTCGACTCTGAAACTCATCCCAGTCAAACTCACCGTCTGAAAACACAGACAGTGAGACTGTTTAACTATCCCGACATATGTGTCATCAGTACATCTGACTGGTGTTTGACTAATATGGGCTGAATTCAAATCCCAACTGAAGGTTTTTAACATTCTGACAATGTACAGTAAGAGTCACACCAAATAACTTTCTAAGTAGTGAAATTTTGGCATCCTCACGGATGTTCAAGCCTAAGCTGCTGTTCCAATGTGGGGGAAGGGTCAGAGTGAAGACCAGGACACGAAAGAGATAGTATGTGCCATTTGGAGACACTGGAATCTAGGTTTGTGTCCTAGCCATAGTTTGAAGAGATATGTGTACGAAGGCTGGCCAGACTTGGGCGTCATAGCCGGGGTCCGACCAGAGCTGTTCGGACGTAAGGGAAGGGTCAGAGGGAAGGATAGGTCACCAACGAGATAGCATGTGTCTTTCGGTGACACTGAGTGTGTCTCCATCACAAAATACAGATATATGTACGTGTCCTTTTTTAATAATGGGAGTTAACACGTGTTCCCTCTTGACCAATGGGATGATTGTTGATCCTAGACCGATATACTCATTCCAACCATGTCAACTAATTTGAACTTACTATGTCGTTAGACTGAACTGGCTGTAGTAATTTCTTTGTGTACAGACTCAGACTCTGTAGTCATCTATCAAATTGTACTTAATCATTGCTTGTTTCTTCCCTCTGTTTGATTGGTTAGTTACTGTTATAGATTGAAATTATCAATGACAGTAGGAAAGAGACTGAAAGCACAAAGGCATACTGTGTGTTGAGTACACATTTACTAAAAGTAACCTTTCAAATATATTAAGACTCTGTCTAGGTTAAAGTATCACTTCTGTATAATCTGATTTATGAATCCACAATCGCAAATTGTGCCATTTTCAACTGGGATAGCAAGTCAAGATGACACTCTGGAAAAATATAATGACCCCACAGTCAAAAGCCACCACGAAAGCATTACATTACTTTGATTAAACTGACAGGGAAATTACTCAAGGTACCCTAATTGCTGTCGAATGTAAACATTTGAGAAACCATGAACCAACATCAAGGGCTATTAATTCGCCAAAACCCTGACGAGCGCTTTGCTCTAAAAAAAACCTCCCATCACAACAGCACATCAATAATCTGACAAGTCAGAAAAACAAAGCGAGCATTTTCAGCCTCAGTCAGGCTGCTTAATCGTTGGGCATTTCACATAATTGCAGCGTACACATTCCAGAGCGGGCCCACTTTAAAAAACGGCGGCAGCACAATGCACCTCCTATGGGGTGTAATCCCACAGCTGAGCACGCTGTTCCCTTACAGCCGCCACACAGGAAACAATGGAGGGTGGCCCAGAAAGAACCTGGCCTAGGCTTAGCAACAGGAAAGCCTCTCTCTGGCGACCGGTGGCGGGCACAGAGGGCCAGATGAATGGGTCGGAGATGTGGGAGCAGACCGGACCTGGAGGAGGATGGAGGCAGTGGGGAGACAGGAGGAGGAGGAGGGGGGGTGGACAGCTAGGGGGAAAGAGCCAAGGACACCCCCACCCCCTCCACCTCACTCAGAACAGCTTCTCTCTCTCTATCTGTCTAGTCAAACTGAACAGTGTGTTCTCTATAGCAGGCATAAATACAGAGGGTACTGCTTCACTACAATAAGTGGGACAAAAGTCATAACGATTGGCTTTTTACCACGTTCGTTCATTTCTTACAGAATACGCGTTTTGGATACGGTTGAAAGATCTAAAGTTCATCGACACTTGATCAATACCTAAAGAAGAAGAAAAAACACACAAAAAAAGCGTCAATGAAAGACATGCTAAATGTTGTTGTTTTTCTCAATCCAAGCCCCAACTCCAGATCCAGATCCAGTCCCTGCCCCAGCCCCAGCCCCAGCCCCAGCCCCAGCACTATCCAAGCACCAGCCCCAGCCTCTATCCAAGCCCCAGCCCCAGCCTCTATCCAAGCCCCAGCCCCAGCCTCTATCCAAGCCCCAGCCCCAGCCTCTATCCAAGCCCCAGCTCCAGATCCAGTCACTGCCCCAGCCCCAGCCTCAGCCTCAATCCAAGCCCCAGCCCCAACCTCAATCCAAATCCAAACTCCAGATCCAGTCCCTGCCCCAGCCCCAGCCCCAATCCAAGCCCCAGCCCTAGCTTCTATCCAAGCCCCAGCTCCAGATCCAGTCCCAGCCCCAGCCCCAACCCCGATCCAAGCCCCCAGCCCCATCCTTTTCCTGGCCCTGGTGGTAACACACTCAGGGTGCTGACACTCTGTATACACAGCGTCACAGTGCCGGTTCCCCTCTCCTCCCTGTGTATACTACTATCGTTAAATTGAGCATGCTACATACGGCTGTGTTGTGGGAAGCTGACTAAAGCACGTCTCAAGGTTGAGATAACACACACAGTCACACACAGTCACACACAGTCACACACAGTCACACACACACACACACACACACACACACACACACACACACACACAGTGTCAGTGTTGGACCTCAGATAGCTGACAGACACAGGATCTACCCTTGGCAGAACGGAACTGAAGCTCTTTAAACGTATGTGTGTTTATTAATGAACGCTGTCCCGGGTGATAGATTAGCGCTACGACAGTGTCTACGGGGAGGAGAGGGGGAACAGACAGTCCCGCTGTGTATTAATACAAACTGAAAACAGTGTTTTGCATTTCATTGACAAAAAGTAAAATACTGTTTTGTTTTTTTACATTTTGCGAGACAAAAGGTAGGCTATTTTGTGACACGGACACACCTCTTACAGACGGCACCCCATATAACCAGGCCCTTCAACGGAGATTAATAAGAAGAAGCTACAGGCTTTTCCTGACAGTGACCCAAAGCAGCTAGGATGGATCTACATGACTTCAAAAGGAAAAAAAGATCCCCCCCTTTACCACCATTTTAGGTTAGCGTTTTAATATAACTTACAGAGACAATATGATCTATGACACGATTTAGTGTTCTAGTGTGAAGTTGTGCTCAAACTCTCATTAGTTATTAATTTCTCGTGATAAATGTTTTGACTCCCGTATGGCAGCAGAACTGGAAGATCCTGAAAACAGAGGGTGGGTTTTTGAGAGCAGTCTAAACTGATCCAGCTGTGCCAGTAGCAGTTCACCTCACAGACGCCAAATCCCTGGCTTGCCGATTAGGTTCACAGCCATGAACTAGTTTGTACTGGGAGTCTCCTCAAATCTACCCCACTATGAATTTCACTTTTTAAATGACACATTTAAAATAACTTAATCTTGTTATGAACGAGAACTTGTTTATTCCAGCCAATCTGGTTTGATACACATTAGTTAGAAAAATACACTATAGACCAATAGACACATACAGAAAAGATCACCATCACAGTGAATGTAGATAGCTAGTCGAAGTTAAACAATTGCATGCAAAATAGCATAGCCCATCAAGCTGATTACAAGCCAAGTCACTTACAGTGTTGGTTCAAAGGACTTTCAGTTAAGAGATGCTGCAATGTTTGTCAGTTTAACAATCGAAGCTTTAAGAGAGCTAGGCCGAGGGTCACAACACCAAAGCATTATATCACTTCATTAAAGATCATAGAATGCGATTCTGAAACTTAACTACAATGAGACATTCATTCACACAAATACACACTCTCTAAGTGAATACGCACACTGGTTTGTGAAAGCGGGCTGTGCTCAATGCCACCTGTAATAGCTTTCATCAGGCCAAGACTAGGAGCAATGCATTGTCCTTGACTAAACGCTGTAATGTTGCAATGCCCATTAGTACGGATACATTTTGACAGTGCCTGTCACGCGCAAATGAAAGCTTTCTGATCCCACTTTACTAGCCGCAATTATTCTCTCCCTATTACGTAGCATTGATAGCGCATTTTATAATTAACACTAGACTACAACATCCCTGTTTGTCCGTATCAACCGAAAAGAACATATGTTTCTGAACACCGTAGGCTACCCCAAAATATGTCGCTCACGTATTACAGTGCCCTTGTTCTGTTGTTACCCGTCTCACCTTTTCTGCTTTCTCCTGCAACCATTGGATGGCATGAACACAATACTGAGCCTTTTTCCCTCTTTTGTTGTAGTCGTGGAATACCCACAATCCAAAAGAAATGCGTGTCGTGGGTCTTTCTATCTTGACGAGAGCCGATTCCGTTCTGGCTGTAATAATAATTGTCCTGGCGTTGTGGTCCTTAATGCAACTTAGAAGTTTGAGCCAAAGTTACGGGTTTGCCTCGCTGCGCTATGCAGTTACTGGAGGGATGAGCTCATTCCAGGCTCCCTCCCCTCGGTAGCCAAAGTCTCGCGAGAATGTTGCCTCACATAATGCAATGGTCAGAAGTAACAATGCTCACCTGTGGACTTTATCTTTTTTATTTCCCTGTTGATGTTGTAAACTGACCTACGGTTTGCGGTTACGTTTGACAATAATGGTCTAGGAAAACGGGGTTGCCAGGGAGACATGTGATCATTCATGTAGACTATCATAAAATACAGGAATGTTCAGGCCCTTTTGACAGCGTTCAAAGTATTGTCTTTTTAAATCAGTAAAAAAAATTGGTAGTAAACCAGTTCAGACGACTGGTTTTGCAGAATACATGTATTTAATTCACCTTTTATAGTTCACAATTAAATATCACCCTAATGTGATGTGACTTCTAGTAAATTACATTGCAAAGTATATAAATCGTAACATAATGATATATGAGTACTTATAATGACTATAAGTATTTTAAAAAAGTATAATACCCCACAGATAATGTCAGGAAGTGGATTCAGCAGCACTCTACCACACCATCAGACTCCAGAGTGAACCTGTCCTAGAGAGTGGGTCAGGTGTGCAGCAATAACTATATTGTTGGGACATATGAGCACCAATAGCTTCCAAGGCATAGAATATGGTAAAATAGACTTTACAGTATAAGCCTACCAGCTTTATTATTTTACAGTGGTGTAGATTTTATAAGCAGTTGTGGTAGGCCTTATTATACGTTCAATGTCTAACTGTGTAAAGACTATAGTGAGAATGAGGCTGCTGTTTTGCTTTTTTTGTTTCTTGCAGTGTAAACAGATGGCCTGCGAAAATAAAACAAGGTCCAAAAGTCCTCGGACCCGGAGAGGGAAAGTAGAAATAAGCAACAACCAGGGTGAGCATTAGCTAGCTATGGTTAGCTTGTCCTCAAACTCGCCCTGTTGTCATGACAGCGCTGACGTTCCCAGGCCGTCTTCAGCAGGGCCTCTGTGGCTCTTAGCATTAATATATGAGAACTTCCAACTCTAATCCTAGCATAGTTACACCACAGGCTCCGGTTACGCACTGCCTTTTGAACTCAAAGAAAAGGCTCAGAGAAATGCTTAGCGACTGCGAAACGGGGGTTTATGCGCACGCATGGCTAGATAGGGAAAGCGCTAAGCCTCTGTTGATGTTCTTTGTAACAGTAACTGGAAGGAAGAGGCACGAAAGCAATTCACGGGAGCTGATCTGAGGAGACAAGTAGAATCGCTGGCTTGGCAGATCGCGTTGATAAACGGTGGTCTGCCGTGATCGTAGTCCTGTGTGGCAGAAGAGTGCAGCTCCTGGATCAGTCTGGTCTTTAGTTTCAAATAAAGATGGGATGAAAGGATGTATGATCAGTGATCCTAGGCCAGAAGAGTTTATCTCCCTCAAGAATCTAGAATGAATGGGAACATACTGACAGACAGGGATCATGGAGGAGAGAATTTGGTTAGTCAGGGGGATTGACCTGGAAGCCATTTTTTTGCACCACATCAAACATGACCCACATGCCTTTCAGTTTCATGTATCACATGTTTAATCTGCTGGCCACACACAACTATTTCAGGCATTCCAACAATTTCTTTGTAAAAGGCACAAGATCTCAATATAACAAGTCGTCTCTTATATTATTGTATGATTAAACAGACACAAAGACACACTTTAATACGTTAGAAGTTATTTATTCCAAATATGTTGTGAAATTAATTGTTTTGTAATATGCACTATTAACAAGCCACACAAATGTAATCAATTGATTTGGTATTATAGGGATCTGATCAATACCACCACCTGCTGGCCACTAAGATATATGACAGGAGGACTCAAGTGAATACTTGGAATGTGACAGTAACCTGTACAACTACACACAAATAATAGCAGACATGCAGAGGAATTTGTTTTTAATAACTTTAAAGTTTTTAGACATATTCAACCTTTCAGTGAAATGTAGTTTTTTAGATGACTTTGTATAATGTTCAAAAGGAGCCTGGAATCATATTGAATGCCATCGTTCAAAACTCTTGAGCTCTTACTAAGCCTCAGGAAACATTCCCTACATTTATTTAAGAATATCCCCGTCATGTAATAAGGCTCAAAAGGATGAATGGTGTCAATTCAGCAGCTGATACACTGCTCAAGTCAACTGCAAACAGCAAGAACGAGAAGTCATTCTGGGGGCGCGCGCACGTGTATGTCTACACGTGTGTGTGTGTGTGTGTGTGTGTGTGCGTGTGTGTGTGTGTTTAGGGCTACTGTCAGTTCTTGGTCAGCCTGAGCAGTCTCATGATGTCTGGCTCGATGTCGACGGTAGGGAACCTCTTGCTGTACCTTTTGAAGGGCTCCCCCTCTGGCCCAACCAGGAACTTCTCAAAGTTCCAGGAGACGTCGTTCCGGCAGACGGGACTCCACACGAGGAAGCGGGGGTCCTGGACGAGAGAGAGGGGGTCGTCATTGGGGAGGGGCAGCTTGTCTTTCAGGTAGGCGAACACCGGATGGGTGTTGGCTCCGTTCACGTCACACTTCTCAAAGAGAGTGAAGCCTGGCTGGTAGTTGTTCCCAGGACGGACGTGCTTCAGGGAGTTCAGGATCTCACCGTTGGCGCAGTTTTCCTACAGAGGAATGCGCACACACACACACACACACACACACACACACACACACACACACACACACACACACACAAAGTTTGCACAAAAATATATATAAATTGTATATTGTGTGAAACTACAATCATATTAAAATTTAAATGTTTTGACCATAGTGACCTTGGTCAGAGTAGCAACATAAAAAGAAGAGCTCCACTAGACCAAAACTACAACAGTGTCCCTTGTATCGTTCTAACTAGATATTTGATATAAAACTCTTTATCCACTGACCTGATAGCCAAACTACAACACAGTGTCCCTAACATCGTTCTAATTAGATATTTGATATAAAACTCCTTATCCACTGACCTGATAGCCAAACTACAACACAGTGTCCCTAACATTGCTCTATAGATATATTTAAAACTCTTTATCCACTGACCTGATAGCCAAACTACAACACAGTGTCCCTAACATCGTTCTAATTAGATATTTTATATAAAACTCCTTATCTACTGACCTGATAGGCAAACTACAACACTGTCCCTAACATTGCTCTATAGATAGATTGAAAACTCTTTATCCACTGACCTAATAGCCAAACTACAACACAGTGTCCCTAACATCGTTCTAATTAGATATTTGATATGAAACTCCTTATCTACTGACCTGATAGGCAAACTACAACACTGTCCCTAACATTGCTCTATAGATAGATTGAAAACTCTTTATCCACTGACCTGATAGCCAAACTGGTTACAGGGGAAGCCCAGCACCACCAGGCGATGGGGGAACTTGCTCTGCAGCTGATTGAGCTGGGTGTAGTCCTGGGTGGTGGTCCCTCAGAGCGAGGCCACGTTCTCGATCAGCACCACCCGCCCTCGGAACACGTTGAAGTCCACGGGGTCACCCTCCAACGTGGTGGCTCTCAGGTCGTAGAAGGTCTTGGCGATGAACGTCATGGTGTTTTTTGCTGGCAGAATGGAGCGGTTCTGGACCTCGGTACCTCTCTACCTGTATGGCTGGGTGGTTGGCTTGTCTCGAGGGCTGGGTGGTTGTGTGTGTGGCTGGCTGCCTGGTTGACTGGGTGACCCCTTACACTGCCCGGGTAGCTGGGTATGGACGATGCAGAGGATGCAGAGCTGTCCTTCCTGGGTGTTGGATGACTCCCGCATGTTGTAAACTGATCTCCTCCGCTCTTGACACACTACACCGTAGCTCACTCGAAACAAAACACCGAGTCACATTTCCGTTTGTAAAGCTGCAACAATGGGTGTGATCAGGGTTACTTCAAATAACACCAGGCTAACTATTTGCAGAGTCTGCTAAGAATTCTATGATGGCTAAGCTAAAGGTTTAAAATATTTTCTCAGGTATTTGATTTCATAATGCAATTCAAATAATACAAAATAAACACTAAAACAAGGTTTTATATGGCACTGTTAGGATTGCATTCACACTGCCCCTCATATGGAATATAAAACAATCAAGCTTTATAGCAGTGCTTGGACACATATCGGTTTCTAAGGCATCAAACATTAAACAAGTCATTGCATGCCTCTGGACAGTATAAAATATGCATGACATCTCTTTCTACTCTCTCAATAGAACTGGTGTAACTCTAAACTCTGCTACTGTCAATGTTCTAGCTGTAAAACAATGTACAATCTGGGTCAGAAAATTAAACATTTATTTTTCAAATACATACAGGTTTTTTTCAAAATATCAAATCAGTTCAATAATAGATTCTCTGAAATACATCACTGTAGTAGCAGTTTGTTGTTCCTCATAACCAATTCATCTACCAAAAGGCCACTCATCAACACTCGGCTTTTAACTCCACAACCTTCTTCAAATTGGCAATATTAAATGCATTTACAAAATACATCAACACAAACACTGAACAAATCTGCTTGTCTAAGTAACCCCGTTCGTCGTGTAAACAAATCCCTCCCTATACTTGTGTGTCTGTGTGTAAATAATTTATCTGGATCCTCTGGTCATTAGCCCTTTCACGTCAATACGGAGAAGAACCAGACCTACACAACCAAACCACCGCTCAAGAACCAGACCCACCCAAAACCCAACACACCCCATCTTATCTGAACCAAACCGAAAGGTGAATCCAGGAGAGAGACACCGCAGAGAATGAGAATGGTTGTAACAATACAGATGTTACACAGAGGAATAACAAGTCCCTCGCGGCAGAACAATGTAACGAAGGCCGATAATCCGATTCATTTGTCAAGGTTATCCATATATTATATGAAGCAGCAGGCCAATAATTAAACTTGGCTCAAAGTGGATGCAGCACACTGCCTTCTACTGGTGGGTGTGTGAAACTACAGCAGCAGACTGTTAAACACTGATATCGAAAAGTGTCCAAGGCATTCAGCATAAAACTATAAGTTTAATAAATTACAATTTATCCAACTGGTTGAGTGAACAACACGTTTTCTAAGGAACTATAGCAAATGGTAAACCAGTACTCCAAGATTGGCTTTAATATTGAGAAAATGGCTGTAGACGGAGCTACGATAACCGCTGTTGTCATGGCAACGTCATTGGGGTCGCCTGTCGTAACTGTCACCGTAACGACCAGTCCTCACATCAGTACAGAGGACAAATGAGACTGGAGTCTGTGTCACGTAAGGTGCCAGCCATGTAAGCATTAGTGACCCCTCCATACCAAGCTCTTGAAGGACACACTGTAAGAAATGGAGGCTACTTGTTTAAATGTGGCTGCTCCATCATTAGGCTAACAGCAGTTCTTGTGAGCTTTGGAGCCTTTGCCAGTGACCGGAGAATCCCTGTCCTTCTCCTCTTCCTCTTCCTCCTCCTCCTCCAGATCGGCCATGTCCAGGTTGCTGTCTTGGGAGTCAAGCAGCTTCTCCATGCCGCGTTTGTGAGCCTGCAGCACCAGCTCTGTCAAACGTGTAAAAGACTGAAAGGAAAACAAAAAAAGGTATGTCGTTTATAGGCATTGTGGGGAGTCCCACGCCACAGACTCACAGCTATGCACAGCAATGTATGTGGTCAACATTAGCAACAACGTCACTAATCAAGGTGCTCACCTCATTGATATTGGTGTTGTTGCGGGCGCTTGTCTCAAAGAAGTCCAGTCCATAGTTCTTTGCAAGCTGCCACCCAACACAACAAAAGCAGAGGAGTCAAAAACAAAAACAAACGATTGCTGCTTTGATAAAGCCTGTCTTTACCTCCCTCTACTGTAAATGACGAGGAAACAGAAGCAGAAATGTGTGGTAAGACTGCTCGGAGCCAATCGGAGCCGACCTGGATGCCCTTGTCCTCAGCCACCTGTCGGTTCACTTCCTCATCGGACTTGTTCCCGACCAGGATCCTCTGCACCTTGTCGGGAGCAAACTGCAAACAGACAAAAAAAGATATAAATTGACTGAACAACCTTGTGTGTCCCCCCACCCCCCTTATGTTATTACTTTGTATGTCTGTTTTGATTAGCGTACCACCACATACACAATAGAGAACAACCTAAACAAAACCTTGAACCCGGACAAACAAGTATGGTTATAAAGTATCTGTGCTGGGGGGGGGGGGGGGGAGCTACAGCCCCAAGGCCGGTTCTGAGACATCCACCACCACATCCAAACAGAAATCCCAACACAGAACAGGGAGAACACGTCTCTCAGGTCCGGTCATGTTAGAACGGTTCTGAACCCACTCTGCAACGGAGAACTCCCTGGTTACAGTGCTCGGGCACCGGCCATACATGGCGGAGTTACGCAAGTACTGGGCCACAAAGACGTGAGTGCCAGTCTTGTTCAATCAAGAGAGACAATATGAATCTAAGAGGAATAAAGGAGAGAGAGTGGTCTGATTCATGACAGAATAAAAAGATAGGTAAAGGTTTACAAGAGGATTTTTTTTTCTCTTTTGGTCTTTAGAGATTTAAGTTATGTTTAAAAAAAACATTTTGATGATTGCAGGGCTGCTTTTAAAAAAAATCTATTTCTGCTGCAGTGCCCAAAGCAGCCAACGTGGGTATGGTCCTATCAGGAAGTTTACACCAATTTGATTGGCTCGTGTCAGTGCTAGTTGTTACCTCATCCACGTCACTAGCCCACTTGACTATGTGCTGGAAGGATGCTTCACTTGTGATGTCATACACCAGGACAATTCCCTGGAGGAAGACCAGATGGCTTAGAAGAAACTACAGACATGGGTTAACGTTTTAACTCACAAACTTTTATATGAAACTGTGTTGCAAGTTGCATTGGACTTGGAAGGTCATTGTGTGAGTGTGTGTGTGTGTGTGTGTGTGTGTGTGTGTGTGGAGGCATGTATTGCTTTCTTCTGGAGAGGCAGAGAGAACTATTGAACAAGTGTCACAGCTTTTCATTGTGTCCATTAAAACGGAACTATAGCCCATGGCACTACAGTCTCTGAGTCTTCTGTTGTTAGATAAAAGAAAGCTATTTCCAACTCTTTGACATTTAAGTCATAAACTGTAAAGCTCACCTGTGCTCTTCTGTAGTACTGTTTTGTGATGGTTTGGTAACGCTCCTGACCAGCTGTGTCCCTGCACACACACACACACACACACACACACACACACACACACACACACACACACACACACACACACACACACACACACACACACACACACACACACACACACACACACACACACACACACACACACACACACACACACACACACAGTGAATATGCATTCATGTAAAGGGTCTGTCCGTGCCATTGAGAGTATGAAAATATATCTCACCAGATTTGGACACGTACTTTGACTCCATCTATTTCTACTGTTTTCATCTTGAAGTCAACTCCTGCAACAGAGACAACACAACTCTATTCATTATCCCAGAGGTCTGCAGCTTCATTGTGTGCGAAGGAACCAGACTCACTTCACACCAAGTTCATACACCACAGATTGACCTATTTTTTTTTTTAAACAAACAGTTTCCTGCCCCTTCTAGAGTTATTCCTGTAGTCCAAGTGTCAGGCTTTCTAAAACACAAGGCTGAAGAACAAACTCATCACTGCTAAACCTGAAAAGTTACCTACCGCCTTTGCACATTTGTGTTTGAGTATGCAAGTGTGGATTCTGTTTGCGTCTGAGTGTAAGAGACGGATATTCTGCCAGCAGTGACCTGAATATTCACTATTCACTATTATTTTATAGATAACATAATGTCGTTCCTCCTACTGATCAACAGAAAAAGAAAGAAAAAAACAAAAGCTGTTTGTTTTAGCTCAGTGGCTTGACCCGGCTTGGAGCCTCTAGTCCACACACCTTAGAACACTCCAGCTCTCAGTAAGACACAGCAGGCCTCATTCGATCCAGTTATACCAGGTATATGCAGTAGATCAGAGGTGCAGACCCAACCATAAATCACATCAAAAAGACAGGACCGGGCTGAAGAACTATGACTCAAGCAAGAGACTTAGCCTGTAAGTCAGTGAGGCATATCCCTCTATACTCTCTCACAGACCTGTCCGTCCTTCCATTGCCAACAAAGCCATTAGCTACTAAAGACAGGGAAGGAGGAGGAGGAGAGAGAGAGAGAGGGGGGGGGGGGGGTAAGTCCACTTCTAGTCCACTAATGAGTCCACTTCAGATATGAATCTGATTCCAACAACATATCTAAAACACAACTAATCTGCCCCGGAAAAGAACGCGTTCAAACAATGGGGGGGGGGGGGGGGGGGATACAGGAGGCTTCCCCATTGGCACATCCTGTTTGTCAACTTGACTGTACTTCTATACTGATACTTTTAAATCTGAAAGGTTTGTTCTTTTGCTATACGGCCCTCATCTTGGATGTGACATTTTTAAACGTTTTAAGCAACTAAGATTCCCAATTTTTATCTCAAAATGTGACAGAAGTTGTAAATCAAAAGTTGTATGATATAAGATTTTGTATATTTAGTCTGCCACCACATTGAGAGTAGGTGTGTTGTTTTTTTTAATTGTTGATATCTCATGGTTTTTATGTGATCTCACTACAATTTAGAAGGAATAACTCTCTTTTTCTAATGTTTATAAATAATCCAGAGATACCACATCTTTGTGACACAATAATCTGATGTTTACAAACCTACAAACCTACAAATTTAAGACAAGGAGTTCGGAAAAATGTGCTGACTTTCATGTTGTTTAAATGACACCCTTCAAGAGAAATTACTCCCTCATGCTAAACACATTGTTGATATGTTCTTTAGTCATTGTTTGTTGTAGTAGTTTCACAATATTTTAGTTATTTTTTGTCTCCATGGTGGTGTCACAGTTGCAAATATCGTATTCGTCCAAGAGTCCAAGAGTCTATCTATTTTGCCCGGTATCAATAAAAAGACTAGGCCTACTGATACATTCATGTCACAACACTAATCGCTGCTTTCACATAACGCACGTCTACAGTAGCTTTCGCTGTGGGTTAGACAATGTCAATTCATCAAAAAAGTCTCTTCAGAACACTTTTTAATAAAAAATCTGGTGATTCCGATAAAAGATTAGTGTCCAACCATACAGTCAACCTAGTTCATCAACTGACGGGTGAATAAGTGGTCTAGACTTAAAAAAAACAACATTGGAATGTCTTACCGATAGTAGAAATATGTGATGAAAGAAATTCATTTTCCGTAAACCTACATAACAAACATGTTTTCCCTACCCCCGAATCTCCTAGGAGCAGCAACCTTAGTAAAACGTCGTATTGTTTTGCCATGTTTAACCATTAATGCATGAGTTTAAAAAGTTGCTAAGTTTTACATTAACTTCATACCGTACGGGGGGGACCTTAGTTTGTTAAACAGCCTCTCCTGGTTGATTCTGCGGCTTCATGCATCATTGTGTAGGGGCGGGTCTCTGAGGTGCAGGTGGGCGGATACATTGTTTCCTGTCCGTGCGTTCGGGAAATGTGACCACATGATTTTGACATCCAGAAAAGGTTCTTTGGCTCAAATTAATGTGACAACAACATTATGTCATTGGTATTTTTTTGAATAATGAAAAGATAATGGGCAAGCATGTTTTTTTCCGAGATAAAACTAAAATTCGAAAAAGTGGAAGCTTATGACGTTGTTATTTTGTTTGTTTAATGGTGGTATCTAATGTTACGAACTGTGTTGAACGATACTGTTAAAGTTTCAAATTAAGAAAAACAAATCTAATTTTAACAACATTAAATAAAATTCGAAAAATGCATATTTTATTTTAGTCACACAGGGTGTAGACCCACTCAGACATGATGCATGGTAAAAGGCACAATTTAAAAATCATTATACATTTTTATTGAATTGTTGAAATGAATTAATAAAAACCTTCAACTTGCAACATCCTAGTGGCTCAAGACATCATGTAAAGTCAAAATCCTATGTGCAAAATGTTTAGGAGTATAACATTTAACACGTTCTACATGAAGAACATTTCCAGTTTTGTCACACTCAAGTTAAGTTGGCATAACATCCATCACAATACAGCAATTTTTGTCATGTTTTTCTAAGATATATCCTACATTGAAACTAAAGTTCAAACGATTATTTGCAGGGCAATAGATTTTATATTGCATTAACTAGAAGCATGTAACGTGTACTTCCGGTTTACCGTTAACCTGAAATGGCGTCAAATTCTTGATAATTTATTTTTCCTTTCAATTCTTCCCAAATCGTATTTATTTATTATGTTTCAATGTAGTGCACATTTGATAAAGGTTTATGCAAGTTAAGTGAACCAAAAGATCCTACGCATTTCCCTACACCTTTTGGCTGTACAGTAGTTGCTGGCCAATTGTTATTTTCTTAATGTCTCAGGTGTTTGTTGGAAGGTCTGTTTGTCAATCTGGGTAGTTGGGATGTGTCTTTTTAAAGTATTCCTGTGTGTGTTTAGGCATTGGGGGTTTAACATATGAGGACTCTACTTGTTCAAGGCAAAGATGGAAACCCTTTTTTATTTAAGCGGCCATTTTGGTTATTTCACATATATTTTCCCTGTTTAAAAAATAACCATAGAGCTGTTCCTTGCTACTTTTCCCTACTTGACATGCTACTAGTAGGTATACTACTTTACTCACAGACTGTGTCCTATAAAACTGCTCCAAACTTCTAACTCACAAATAATTTATTTCAATTGTAAATAGAGACCAATGTCCCTAAGTTATTTTCTCATTGGTTTGTATGTAAATGTTTAATTCCTCAAACTTAACCTGATGTGCTTCAAAACTCAATAATGGTAATGGAGCAGCCTTGCGGGTATTCAAAATAATACTATAAAAAAAAACGTGTGTCTGATGTTTGTGTATGGACTTGGTAGGGCGAAGTAGATACAGGGCTTGGCATTTGTGAGGCCATTTTATGGACTTCTCAAAAATGGTGACTTGACTACTCAGTTGTGTGTGTGGACCGGCTTGACATGACCTTTAGTTTTTTCGTGTGTAACATCACTACCTCCCAACATCCCCTTATGGGGATCAGCTCTGGTCCTCCAAACAGGAGACAATCTGGGTAGCTACACCATTAAACATCACCTTTTATGCTTTGTCAGCCATTTTTTGCTTTTTCTACCAGGGATTTGTCCCTGTATTGCCAGGGAGCCAGTTAAATGAGGGCTGTGGAGGTGATTCTGCTGGACTACCACTTTGAGCTTTGCCTGGCCAATACATCAGGGGAGTAATGATGAACCTGCATCACATATACACATGTCCTCTTAATACATTCTACATTTAATCTTCTCTAGTCTCTAGGTGTAGGATCTATCACACTTCCTGGTCTTTCCCTTTTTAGTGGCATGATGTTCTATCCATATTGTTGACTATGGTGTCACAATAATGTTAATCCAGTGGTTCCCCCCCCAGACAAGATTAAAACATGTACTGTCATGCTGCCTACTCACCTCACTGTTGCTCTCTGCCCTTTACAATTTCTACTCATGTTTTCCTTGGATTACCAGATATATATATATATATATATATATATATATATATATATATATATATATATATATATATATATATATATTCTGCAGGTTATAGGCCTACTATATGTAAGAATTTAGATAGCGTCAATATGAAAGACTTTGCCTACACATTTTTGAAAAATATGAAAGACTTTACTTACACTTTTTTTTTATAGACAATCGTAGCCAATACATGTCAGGTGACACTGATATAGATGTACTATAGGGTCAACCAGCAAAATTAATTACATATGTGGATTTCTACTGTTGCATGGTAAATTCAGAAGCACAGTAGGTGATCATGGAAGGGAAGGTTTCATTGAATGTTGTTCCACAATGAGAACCATAGAGGGCAGCGTTGTCACAGAAATCATGACATCATGGAAACCTGTTTCCTTACCGTCATCTTTACCTTGTAAAGGTTTTATTAATCTTTGTATAGTTGTTTAGCATATAGTTATTTAATGGTTTTAAAAGCATTTATATCGTTGCTTTTGATCATAGTTTTGTTTTAAAGCGCAGTGAGCTGAAATTATATGAAATGTACAACACAAAGAAAGATTATTATTATACATACAAGTGAATTGGACGTGTTGTAGGTTGCTGCTGGCTGCACTTCAGTAGGAAGCAGTGGTTGAAGCATAAACTGGGGTCTGCTTTCTCCCATGAGAAAAACCTTTGGAAGGTGGACTGCAGACTTTATCTAATCTTCAGCAATTGCATGCGCCAATGGCCTGTAGCCTATGGTATAGCTTCCCTTAGTTACATTATCATTATCCAAAACATGATCAGAAAACCGTTTGTAACCTGAATATGAGACCACATTTCACGATATTTACCCCATGCCTTGGAGCAATTTACTCCATGTATGCAAATTTAAGAATCACCTGTACACAATAGGACAACAGTGCCAAAGTCTTAAAAATCCCCGTCTAGAATATCGTTGCATGAACAGATAGATATCTGGTAGGTTTGTTTTTGTTATTATTTAGATTTTATACACAGACTGAGATTTTGTGTCAGTCCAGAGTCCTCCAAAAGCTTCTCTGTCTGTTGCTGTCCGTGGTCCTGATTTGCGGGCGCGTGCTTGCTTTACTGCGACTCTGATTTCGCGCCTTCCATGCCCAATTTACTCGTTAGGACATTGATTTTTATTTTTTATTTTTTTACGAACGTAATTGGTAGATTGTGCACAGAGGAGATCTGATAAATACAGCTGTAACCAGGCGACACATATGCCATTGAATTTTGAAAGCTGGCGCTTTCATCTTTATTAATAAGATCGACCGGTGACGTCGAAAATACAGACCCCACTGCCGTATTTTTGCCTGCACGACTCCGCTTCCCATTGCTATACTGTCTCCTTATATGCTACTCATGCCTGCGTACTGGCACGCACTCGCAATTGGGAATAGAACGGTACCGCTTGCATTTGCTGTAAGCGGGCGTTAGTGACGGGGAGGCAGGCTGCAGTGGTTCGCTCCGGCTCCCCTGTATGGCCGTAGATTAGCTATATGCTGATATCGATAAACGAGAGTGAGGAGCAGCAGCGAGGAGCTGCGAGCCGACAGCGGAGGCGACCAGAGTCTGAGAAGACTCCTCATCAGCCATGGCTGAAGGCGGAGAAGGAGGAGAGGATGAGATCCAGTTTCTTAGGACTGTAAGTAAAAAATAAAAAAAAGCCGACTGCAGCTTGTTCTTGACTATTTGCACAGCCAGGGAACGTTAACTATCATTGTGCACTGAATGAACATAATTGTTCACCTAAATCCGTATAGTTTGCTCATTCCATGACTGTAGCCTATATTTTATAGATTGTCTTTTTATCCCGCTGGTTTGAAAGGTATAGTGTTTTTTCTGGCAACCTTTTATTGCGCATCGCTGTACCATGGTGTATTCTTTTGCCTTGTGATCTTTCACAAGTTCCCGACTTCGCATTCCTGTGCTCTGACATATTATCTTACTGTTCTGGGGCGCTGGTTAGACTGTCATGTTGGCATCATACTGAAAATAAATACTATATATTAGGCTAATAAATCTATTTAAACAAACTCCTTTGAGAACATGTGCAGCATGTTTCCAATGATACGTTTATGGCCCTAGGAAGAGACAATTGGTTGTAAGCAACTCAGGGGCATTTTTCTGGTGATTTTGACCAGCTTGGCAGTGCTGCATTATTATATACTGTCTCCGTGATTGAGGACACAAGGCTTTCTATTCGAGAAACGGAGCCGGCAATGATGTGATAACTAGAGTGTAATTTGTGTCTTGGAGCTACCTGATTGAACCCTGAACCTTGATTTTGAGCCTGTTTGGTCAGGAAGCCCACCACACAGCGCAACCATAGAATCAGAATGACTAGATTGGAAGGCGCGCCCAAAGATCATATCAGTTCGTGCCTGTTCCACAAGCATGGCTGAACCGGCAAACAACAGCCTGACCAGATAAACAGCTTCAGCTCCGTAACAGCTCTGCCGCTGGCGTTTTAAAACTGATCTGGAATCATGTCTGTAATCACTGCCCATTTTAATTCTGTGTTTTTGCAAACACTGCCTGAAAGGGGAGGCTGCAACCCCAGGGGTTGTTGCCGTGGGAACATCCTCCGTATCAGCCTACACACTACAACATAACCTGGAGACGAACTCGATGCTTGTTTTGACAGTTTACAAAGGGTAGGATAATACACAAGTTAAATGATGACCGTTTGTAATAATTCTCACTAATTACACTGTCAAGTAGAATCCTGTGCAGCTGAGTTAACACAGAAAGGCTTAGGGGTTTTAGTTTTCTCTAGGGGCCGACCGAACAAACAATAAAGCGCTCTCACAGTATACCTCAAGTGGTTTGCTCTGGGTGATACTACGCACAGTAGATGAGCTGAAAACCAGACCAGGTGAACTTTGCTGTATGGTCTCTATCTGGTCATAATGTAAATATTGTATCAATATTTATTGTGTATATAATGTGTATTATCTCTGGGAACGGACAGCTCAGAAAGACAAAAATAAATGCTGTCATTTATTTTACGAGTTGCTACAGTTGAAACCCGGATTTGACCTTTGTGAGATGTAACACTGTGAGGAGACTGTGTTGTCTCTACAGAGAGCAGGTAAACCTGCAGCCCAATAGGCATGGGACAGCAGCTAACTGCATAGATGGGACCACACTGTGTGTGTGTGTGTGTGTGTGTGTGTGCGTGTGTGTGTGTGTGTGTGTGTGTGTGTGTGTGTGTGTGTGTGTGTGTGTGTGTGTGTGTGTGTGTGTGTGTGTGTGTGTGGAGTGTGTGTGTGTGTGCGTGTGTCTGGAGAGTGTGTCTGGAGTGTGTGTATGTGTGTGGAGTGTATGTGTGTGTGTGTGTGTGTGTGTGTGTGTGTGTGTGTGTATGTAAAATGCATAGCTGGCTCTAGCTGTTTGGTGTACCAGGCCAGGCAGGGATTACATAGTGCAGGAATGATTAATCGGGCCGAGGAAGGCACAGGTGAAACATACATCGTAAACACACACTAACACACACACGGCATGTATAGAGGCTTGATCTTATTAGGGGTGTAAGAAAATATCGATTCACCTGAGTATTGCAATATTAATGTCTAACTAAATACTTATACACGTCTAAACACACGCATGCACACGCACACACTCACACGTAGACACACACACACACACACACACACACTGTGCATGCTGGCACATAATCACATGCACGTGATATGATACACACAGTCACGAGCTCCTCTTAAGTGGTTTGGCCGTGATATGGAAACCATTTAGCAGCCAACAGGAGATAGAGTCTGTGTTTTTAACCGCTGTCCACACATCGTCTGCTACATCACCAGCCAAGGCGCTAAATAAAGTTGCTCACTAACTGGCCGTGTACTCTAAACAAAGTAATTTCCCAGGAGAGTCGAGAAATTACCCTCGACAAGCTTTTGCACGTAATACTGAGAGAGAGAGAGGGAGAGAGAGAGAGAGAGAGAGTGAGAGAGGTACACAGGGATAAAGGGATAAAGAGAAAGGGATATAAAGAAAGAAAGAAAGAAAGAAAGAAAGAAAGAAAAAGAAAGAATTGAGTGATTTTGTTAGCCTGCTTTGATGGTGAACTGTGATTAGACGGCTGGAAGTAAACATTCTTAAATTACAGGCTTAAGAAGGATGAGGCTCTTTGGCTGTAGTCCGGTGTAGTGCCTTATCGCACCCTTTTTGATTCTGAGGTTTAAATTGCGTCACCCGATTGGTTGTGAAGGTGTAGTGTGAGCACCCGATTGGTTGTGAAGATGTAGTGTGAGAACTCTATTGGTTGCAAGGTTTAAATCACGTTAGTGTGAGCACAGCAGTAGACTTTTGGTTGTTAGGTGTAAACAGATCCTTCTCCAGGTAGATTGTTCTAGTTAATGGTCACTGATGGTGCTTAGCTGTCCTGATGTGAACCAGCAGCGGCGGCAGCTCGAACGTCATGAATCATACATTTATGAATTAATAACACATCACTTCTGGTTAAATGTCTCTGGCTTTTAGTTAAGCGAGTATTGTTTTTCAAGTTTACCAGGGACTAGTGTGTCACGGGATGTGTGTGTGCATGCATGCATGCGTGCATTTGTGTGTGTGTGTGTGTGTGTGTGTGTGTGTGTGTGTGTGTGTGTGTGTGTGTGTGTGTGTGTGTGTGTGTGAAAGAGAGAGAAAGGAAGGCAGGCAAATAGATACACAGTGAGGCATCTTGTGGTTTAGACATCTGGCAGTGTTTTGTGTCCAGCAAAGAACGATGTCGTTATGGAGATTGTTTTGAGTCAGGTAACGTACAGTAATACTATTTGACTGCTGTCTCTCTGTTTGAATGTTTGATGCTGCAACACACTCATCAGGGGGGCCTCTCATTGGTCTATTTGCAGCACTAGGAAGCCACTGATTGGTGCATTCAGAGCTGGGGGGAGCCATCGATTAAAGTGTTCCAACCCAGGAAGCCATTGATTGGTGCGTTTACTGTAAATCTAGGAGTCCACTGCGCTCTGTATGAGATTTAAAGCCGCACTAAAATACGTTTGAACGTATTCATACATGGGTAACGTCAACCCAATGTTTAATTAACAAAGGGTTTATAAGTATTAATTCTCTCTCAGGTTCATTAATATCCCAGTAAAAGAATTAAAAAAAATGTGATAATATATCTTGTCATGTTCTATGAATACTGTCATGACCTAGGCCTGAGCGATATGGCCTATAAATAATGTTGCAATATTTTTAGGCTATATCGCGATACACAATATATATCTCGGTATTTTGAAATCTCCTCTATAGCACTTACTAAATGCTTGATTTAACCCTTTGATGCAAACAGTCACACCAGTATAATGATTCTAGTAGTCCCTGCAATGAATGTCTGCATTAAAACATTATTGTTCATATTCATTAGTGGTTTCTGTTTGGAACAATTTTAAACTTGCATGCAAAAAGGGGAAAATCACAAACCAAGTTAAATTTAACAAGACAGTTTATTTTTGTGTCTGTGAGCTGGCGTCTTAAAAAATTATGTGACAAATTTATACTCGAATGTTCGCGATATAGTCATATACTACCTCCCACATAGAAGAAGCTGCGATACATCGAGGATATTCCATATATTGCCCACCCCGATCATGGCCTTTCCTATATTATTTAGACTGAAGGTCTACAGAGGGCAGGGCTGTCCGTGTTGCCATGACGCTGTATAGATAAGGCTCTGAAATGGCAGCAAAATTACTCTGTTCTGATTGGACTTCAGTGGGGACACGATGGTACGTTCTGCCCGACGATAGGAAAGTCTATCTAGTGCTCTTGCTGTCATTTCACGGACCAGTTAAAAACGAATTGGTCTTTTTTTTGTTCGGTGCCTGAACCGCTGCCGTGTGTAGAGTGGACTGGTTTGGGGGTTTGTGGCTTGGTTTGCAGGGTTGTGCGTCATGGTCTAACCGGGCTAGTAACTGTCCTCACTGCTGCCAGAACCTGTCTCATTCAATCCAGTGTTGAAATGTTTGTATTATTTTTTTTATTTTTACGCTTTGTAATATCTTTTGAAAAGCTGTTAGTGTTACTCTTGTCCCCCTGTGAGACATGTAAATGCAATGAGCTGTGATCGATAATCTAATTCTTACTCTTCTTTAGTTTATTGTCCCTTTAAATTGGAAAGTTATACTCTTAAAATCATGACATATTTTAATATTATTATTATATATTATTCTATTTGAATATGGGAGTACTCTAGTTACCGTGTCAAAGGAACCATCAATACATCTCCTAGACTGATTTATTGATTTATTCTCTTTTTCTTATTTAAAGGCAGACTTCATCTCCATTTTATATAAAAAAGGTTTTTGCATTTCAATGGATATAAGCTTTAAAGTAATGGGGTGTGTGTGTGTGTGTGTGTGTGTGTGTGTGTGTGTGTCTAAGCGCTGCCTAGAATAATGCTGTCCTCCTATGTTCTCTAACGGACAGATAAGATGGGCTGGGCCAGATAGAGAGAACGAGAGACGAGGAGAAAGGGAGGGAAAGAAAGAAAGAAGGAGAGAGAGAGCGAGAGGCGGGTCTGGTGATATCCTGCTGTAATGAGCTATCGACCGGGGGGCCAGCAAATGAAGACTTTTCTCCCCATGTAGTGGTGGGACGCGGTTAGTTAGCCTGTCTAAGGGGATGTGTGTTTCACTCTATGAATATTTCATCCAGCACTACGATCCTGAAACCCCCCGCCCCCCCCAAACGTCCCATTTCCAAGTTGAAATTTGTTACGTTTTAACGAGTAAAAAAATAAATAATTAACGCACAGAAAAATCTTTAGAGAGCTGGGTTTAAAAAACACATATGTCATGACATGGCAATCAACACATGGTTTTTCAGACTGAATATAGACTGTAGACTATGCTGAGTCGGGGGACTATCATTACCATTACATATCCATTAGGATTAGATTATATCATCATGAATGGCAGGTTTGAAAGATATTTACATGTATCGTTATTGCTAGGTGTTTCCTGTTGTGGCTTGGCTTAGCACTGAAGTCAGTTTGACACAGGCAGCAGTAGACCTGTTTTCCTAGTTGTAGTAGACGTATTTTCATAGCTGTATTTTGAAATGCTTTCCTAGCTGTAGTTTGAAATGTTTCCCTAGCTGTAGTTTGAAATGTTTCCCTAGCTGTCGTTAAAAAAATGTTCTACCTGTACTTAGTCCTCTTTTCCTAGTTGTAGTTAGACGTTGGACATTTTTTCCTAGCTTTGTAGGTAGACCTGTTTTTTCCTAGCTGTAGTTACAAATGTTTTTCAAGCTGTAGTTAGTCATATTTTCCATTGGCCTAAGTGTTTTAAAAGAAGTCGGGCCACTTCACATTAGCACAGCGTGTTCTCAACCTGCTCTCGTTCCTCCAGACGTGTGTGTGTGTGTTTGTGTGTGTGTGTGTGTGTGTGTGCAGTGTATTTAAGGCCTGCCCTCTGACTCACTCTCTAAGCCTGGCTGGAAGCTTCCGTCCCCCCCCACCAGAGGATGGTTGTCGCCATGGCGGCAGGGCTGTCGCCATGGCGGCTGGGCTGTCCATTGTAAATCTAGTTGTGCTTATCATGCAGTGTCATCACGGGGTGCCATTCCTGATGAGTCCTCTCCGTCTCCGGCTCTGAGGGACGAGGACTCGCTGGGTCTCATCCCTCTGCCATGCCGGTCTGTCTGTCTGTCTGCCTGCCTGCCTGCCTGTCTGCCTGCCTGCCTGTCTGTCTGCCTGCCTGCCTGCCTGCCTGCCTGCCTGCCTGCCTGCCTGCCTGCCTGTCTGTCTGTCTGTCTGTCTGTCTGTCTGTCCATCCGGTCCATGTTTTCCTGCCTGTGTGCCTGCCTGCCTGTCTGTCTGTCTGTCTGCCTGTCTGTCTGTCTGTCTGTCTGTCAGTCTGTCTGTCTGCCCGTCCGTCCGGTTTGCCTGTATGTTTTGACCTGTCTGTCTGCTGGCCTGTCTGTCTCATTGGGAACAGCATCAATCTCTCCATGCTGTGAGGAAGAGGACAGGATTTCCCCGGTGGTAGAAGGACCGGTGCCTTTTTGGCAGCGTGGCGGCTGGTGTCGGCCTGCTCCCTATCCCCTCCTGTTGAAGCTGCTGGCCCCGTCGTTGGCAGATGCCTCGGGCCGCTCTCACGAAACGTTTTACCTCCACCTTCATTTTACCTCAACCTTCGTTTTACCTCAACCTTCATTTTACCTCAACCTTCATTTTACCTGCCAATACGTTTTAGGAGAGCGTCGCCGCTACGCTTTGATCGTTCGTTAATCATCATGACAGTCATGGCTCATGTCCATTTAGCCGTTGAGTAGCTCTTCAATTAGCACAGCGTTGTCATGGATCCGGATCTTTGACGCATGAGGAAGTTAATGTAGGTTAGCTTGCATGCTAACATTACTCTTCATACCTTCCTGTACATTAGCAGTGCCTGGCGCTAATGACCATAGTTACGTACAGTACAATAAGCAGGCGGGCAGCAGAGAGCAGCTCTATTGGAATTATGCCTCTCCTGTATGAGTAGTTCTGTTACCAGGCGTTTCCTCCGCCAGCCAATGTGTGTGTGTGTGTGTGTGTGTGTGTGTGTGTGTGTGTGTGTGTGTGTGTGTGTGTGTGTGTGTGTGTGCGCGTGCTTTCCGTTCTGCTGTGTATGCTTATAGCACTGCACCATTCTCTCCACTCTGCCCCCGGTCCCTAAGCATATGTGGTTACAGCTCCAACCGGCTCCGGTGCTGCTCCACCCAGCTCCAGTACCTGTCTCAGGGCTCCATTCCCAGCCCCATTCCCAGTCCCAGCCCCAGACCCAGCCCCATTCCTAGCCCCAGCCCCAGCCCCATTTCCAGTCCCAGCCCCAGCCCCAGTCCCAGCCCCAGTGCCAGTCCCAGCCTCAGCCCCATTCCCAGCCCCATTCCCAGTCCCAGCCCCAGCTTCAGCCCCATTCCCAGCCCCCAGCTACTGCTGACATTTACAACCTTACAGTTTCCACAGAAACCATCACAGTGTTCCTACTCCGTGAGAGCGAGAGAGTCTCGTCATTACCGTACTCTGTAGACTGCTGTGTGTGTGTGTGTGTGTGTGTGTGTGTGTGTGTGTGTGTGTGTGTGTGCTTGCTCGTGTGGATGTGTCCTGTTAATCAGCCTGTCTAGAGTGTGTGTGCTACCAGAAACATCTCATTCTGTACTAATTCCAACATGACCTGCTGGCTCCATTTTTAGGTGCTTCTCTGTCTGGACGTCGTTTCTTCACTTTACACAGTTTCACATCAAAGCGATAGTCAAGATAAAATGGAGAAAAAATAATCCCTAAACCCAAAGTTAGACTGAAGCCATAACCCGCATTTCAAACACAAACGAGGTGCAGGGCAATTAGCCAATGGGGTGTAGCCCTTTCCCTCTCAGTGCAGCCATCTTTACACACCGGGTGTCCGCAAGAGCAGCTCTCTCTCCCCTCCTCTGGGCTCCTCTGGGCCTGGTGTCGGTGACAGTGGCGTTCCCCTCTCATAAAACATTCAGAGGGGTCTAACAACCTGTGCGTGGGCCGCTGAGCCTGTCGCCCGTCCAGACCAGAACAGAGCACCTCAGTTATTGGCTCTGTGTCTGCTAGAGTCAACCTGGAGTCAATGTAATCCCACTGCGTGTTATTCTGGTGAGGCAGCACCATGGTAATAAAACTCCCTCCCTCCCTCCCTCACTCCTTCCCTCCCTACTTTCAACCCCCCTTCCTCTGTCCCTTCCCCCTTCATTTCAACCCTCCCTCCTTTTCTCTCTCTCTCTCATCCCGAGCCCACCTGCTCTTCCTCCCCATCTCCTCCCTCCTTCTCTGTTCCTCTTTGTGTGTGTGTGTGTGTGTGTGTGTGTGTGTGTGTGTGTGTGTGTTACTTTCTCTCTGCTCCTTTTCTGTGTGGTGAGTTCTCCCTTGTGTGTGTGTGTGTGTGTGTGTGTGTGTGTGTGTGTGTCTGTGTCTGTCTGTCTGTCTGTCTGAGGGTCTGAGTCTGTGTGTCTGTCTGAGTGTGTGTGTGTGAGTGTCTCCCGGGCTCAGCCTGTAGTTCACTCCTCATAAGGAACGCTCTTCTGCCGGAG
>JAPMUY010004208.1:297500-301029 GCA_026901105.3 Galaxias olidus
AAGAATAATAAATGATCAAGTTAGACTTCATGCCACTTACATACTCATAGGTCCCCTCTCTCTATCTCTATCTCTCTTCTTCTTTCTGTTTCTCTTTCTCTCTTTCTCACTTTCTTTCTATGTACACACACACAAACGCACAACCCGCCCCCACCCTCACCCCGTCTGACCATCTGTTTTGCCGTGTGTGTGTGTGTGTGTGTGTGTGTGTGTGTGTGTGTGTGTCTGTGTGTGTGTGTGTGCGTCTCGACAGGATGACGAGGTGGTGCTCCAGTGCGTGGCCTGCATCCAGAAGGAGAACCGCAAGTTCTGTCTGACTGCTGAGGGACTCGGTAATCGTCTATGTTACCTGGAATCCACCTCGGAGGCGAAGGTAGGCTACAGTCACACCTTACCCGGGCTAGTGAATGTCCACTGCAGGGCCAAGCAGGGCTCACCAGGGCTAACTCTCCTGTCTAAAAACACATTTTGTCTTACCCAGGCTGGTGAATGTCCAGGGCCCACCGGGGCTAACTCTCCTGTCTAAAAACACATTTTGTCAAGCAGGGCTTACCAGGGCTAACTTTCCTTTTCTAAAAATATGTCTCATCTCTAACCTGGCTAATGAACCAGGCTTATGAACATCTACTACTGGGCCAAGCAGTGCTCGCCAGGGCTAACGGCCTGATCTGAAAACACATCATGGCTATTGGATCATCAAACCCAAGTACTCTTTGCCAAATCTCTTAACGGCAACAAAATAAAGTGGGATTTATTTATTTTGTGTCTGTTGAAATGGAAAGGTGAGAGAACAGAGACTTGCCCCGACCAGTCCTGTGTGCCCATTACACTACCCTCCAGGGAGCACAAACCTCTCTCACAAAACACGCGGGCTAGACCTTTCATCTTTTTTCCATGTTCTTTTTGAGGTTTCGGAACGCCCCTCTTATCACACTCGTTGCAGAGAAACCCCTCTGTGATAGTTTCGGATGACCTCAGCGTCTTTGATATCAATCCCAAACACCGTGTTTATTCTTCAACAAAGAGGAGGGCAGGAAGGAGGCCCCTATAAGGATCTCCATTATAAGGAAGCCTTCCCAGGCGGTTGACTCCGGGTGGGGGGGGGGGGGGAGCCGCATCTGTCTCCTGAGATACAGCACCATGGAAACCAAGCCCTCCTGTCTTTCATGTCTGTTTAAAGTGGAGGCCTACTGACACTGCTTGTAACTGCAATCAAAAACCTGTGTCAGTGTGGCTTTAAGGCTGATTCAAAACGAGGGCGAGCAGCAGCTGAACTTTACAATCAACAGACGGGGAGCAACTGAGAACGTACACTGACTTAGTGAAGGACAGACCAGTTTGAATGGATGGAACGAGAGAGAGAGGGAGAGAGAGAGTGGGAGACAGAGAGAGAGATTGAGAGGGAGAGAGAGAGAGAGATCGAGAGAGAGATTGAGAGGGAGACAGAGAGAGAGATCGAGAGAGAGAGGGAAAGAGAGAGAGACAGAGAGAGAGATCGAGAGAGAGAGAGGGAAAGAGAGAGAGAGAGAGATCGAGAGAGAACGAGAGAGAGAGAAGAGAGGGAGAGTGAGAAAGAGAGAGAGAGAAATCGAGAGAGAACGAGAGAGAGAGAGAGAGAGAGACAGAGAGAGAGATCAAGAGGGAGAGAGAGAGAGAGAGAGAGAGAGAGAGGGAAAGAGGGTGAGGGAGAGAGAGAGATCGAGAAAGAGAGGGGGAGGAGAGAGAGGTGAGAGGGAGGGAGAGAGAGAGAGGGGGAGAGAGAGCGAGAGAGAGAAGGAGCGATCGAGAGAGAGAGAGAGAGAGAGAGAGAGAGAGAGAGAGAGAGAGAGAGAGAGAGAGAGAGAGAGAGAGAGCGAGAGAGAGAGAAGAGAGAGGAGAGGGGGGGTGGGTCTCTCCGCTAAACACTGCTGGAGGCAGCAGGCCTGGGGTTGGCTAATGGGCTAATCATTCCCAGCTCATTGTGAGAGATGGCTGACTGCTAGGAGGTAGACCAGTGCTTTGTAAGGGTCGGCCCATTCCTGCGTACGGCGGCTAAGTGCAAAGTTTGGAACAATGACAAATGGACTGACTTTTTCTTTTTTTTTTTTTTTTTTGTAATGGACGACTCCTGCTGTTATGGCGTCAACTCAGTATTACCACCTAATGCAAATTTTCCAATTCCGGCTCTGAAGTTCTAATTTGCAATTCTAAGTTTGTGCTTATTATTATCCTTATAATAGACAGAAGGGGAAGGAGGTGGGGCTAGATTTATTAATCAGTTCTTAGAGAACGTTGAACAGACAGGGTGATATGCCAAATTTCAACGAAGCGCCGCTAATTTCTTCTCCATTGCAGTTAGTATGATATTTACTGATGTATCTCTCAAGCATTTCTCTCGCTCTCGCTGTGTTTATTTTCACGACATTAATTCAATATCTTAGCCGCATCCCTTTACAACACCCCGTGTCTCTGTTTATTGTTTACCCTGGCATCATTAATATCAGAGCTGTGCCTAAATAATAGTCCTCCCCTCCGCAGGACAGACTCCTTAGTTACCGCTCTCTGTTAAATGGTGAGGGCTCTCTCCAGAGGAGGAGGAGGAGGAGGAGGGTGGGCCTCCATTGTGCTGCCCGGTGGTTTCTATTGTGCTGTGGTGTTATCTATGTCTAGTGGACAGAGCTGGACACGAGGGCTCTCCAGTGGGTCTCCAGAGGCTGCTGGTCTGCAGGGACCAGGGGCCGGGGCTATCCAGCACTAACAGGCCTGCCCTTCACATCGATTGTTCTTTTCATCGTGAGCCATTCATAATGCCTGAGGTTCATCTTCACAGAGGCTTTGCCATCGTGTAAACACATCACAGTGGAAGAGCGGAAGAGAGAGGGAGGGAGGGAGGGGGGAGGCAAGGAAGGAAGGGAGGGTTATATGGAGGGAGGTAGGGAGGGCACGAGGGAGGGATGGAGGGAGGGAGGGTGGAATGGAGGGAGGGAGGGTGGGATGGTTATATGGAGGGAGTTAGGGAGGGCACGAGGGAGGGAGGGTGGTGGGGAGGGAGGGATGGAGGGAGGGGGGGTTTATGTGGAGGGAGTTAGGGAGTGCACGAGGGGAGGGAAGGAGGGATGGATGGAGGGAGGGAGTGAGGGATGGAGGGAGGGAGGGTTATATGGAGGGAGTTAGGGAGGGCACGAGGGAGGGAGGGATGGAGGAGAGAGAGGGATGGAAGGAGGGAGGGTGGGAGGGTTATATGAAGAGAGTTAGGGAGGGCACGAGGGAAGGAGGGATGGATGGATGGAGGGAGGGAGGGAAGGAGGGAGGTTGGGAGGGTAATATGGAGGGAGTTAGGGAGGGCACGAGGGAAGGAGGGATGGAGGGAGGGAAGACAGTAACGGTAAACGATATAACAAAGTGTGACAGATGGGAAGAAAAAGGAAGAGGGAGCGTTGTGTCTGTGGGAGCGACGGAGCGATGGAGCGAGGGAGGGATGGGGAGGGATGGATCGAGGGAGTGATTTGTGGCTCCATGACGTTCTGTGGAAAGCCAGAGGTAATGGAGG
>JAPMUY010004209.1:0-30104 GCA_026901105.3 Galaxias olidus
TCTGATTTTAGTTGATTATGGGTGCTGGTCTCTTCTCAGAAAAATGTATAAGCTTATTCAACAGAATATTCACATTTGCAATGTTTGTTATAATAATTTTTTATGAATGTGCTATGTTGTAAAAAGTTATCAGATCAGGAGGACCAGTGTTTACATATAACTCATGATCTGCGTACAAATCGGTTTGAAGCATGAAGCCTAAAAGCTTTAAAGCTTGCTCATTCTTAACATGCTAGCCGCTCTTCACATGTGTGAGCAGATAATTATGTAGGTCTAGCCTATATAGCGAACTCAAAAGCAAACGGGGCAAAGATTCCGTGGCCTCCCCAGTTCCGGCGCCACTGCAGCTGCACCTGTTAACAAACAGGGTCTGGACTGCAGTACGCTTGTGCGCGCTAAGGCGGTCAGTCTAACTACAAGGCATCACATTGCATTTGCTCAGGGAAATGCATTTTCTAGTTTATTTATGTTATTATGGAGTCTGTATGATATTATTATACAGAGCTAGAGTAGACGGGATATGATATTGTTTATGTTATTATGGAATCTGTGTGATTTTATTATACAGAGCTACAGTCCCTCCTGGGATATCCAGTTAATATTATTATGGAATCTGTATGATTTTATTGTACACAGAGACACAGCCTCCTCCTGTACAACTCCAGTTAATATTATTAATATGGAGTCTGTATAATATTATTATACACAGAGACACAGCCTCCTCCTGTACAGCTCCAGTTCTTTCTCACACATGCCAGTGCTTCTAGAATATTCTTGTCTAAAACATTTATTCTCACTAATACATCTTGTAAAATGAAGCTTAATTTGAACCCAAAGATCTGTGGATTCTTTCAGCATATTTACAGCGTGACAATAAGTCCCCTTCCATAACAGGTAACATGAGGCAGGACTTTGAATCCATAACATAACTTTATTTAATCTGACGGTTTCTACTTCAGCCCACTGAGCTACCTAGCAGCTCTCCTAACAAGGTCTGGACTAGTAGAAAAGCCTGTTTAGGTATGCTTGTCAATTGGTACTATATGTTACACATAGGTTAAGAACTGTAACTTGTCCATTAAGTTGTTTTTACACTATGTGTAACAAACAGCCCCATTCAAAAGTTGGGACACACTTTCCCATTCACTTCAATGGGAAAGTGTGTCCAAACATTTCACAGGTACTGTATAACAAAGGTCCTTAATTTGGTGACTCTAATGTTTAAATCTGCTGGTCAATTACGCTGAATAATATCATGAACAAATTAGAAAAGACTAGGCCACCTTCAGTTTAATGAGGTGAAGGGACTCCATGTCAGTAAACAGTGAATATGTTCCTGGAATGAGAAATAAAATGGCCTGTAGGAAACAGTGACTGGCAGCCCCGCTTTGTCCTGTGACGGCATGTAGCCTGGCTCGCTGGCTCCACTCGTGTTACAAGGAGGAATCAGGCCCAGTCCAGCACCTCCAGCTAAATGTTTGCCTTGTCTTCTTCTTCTTCTGTGTTTTTTTAACGGCGGTTGGCGTCCGTCTTCACATTACCGTCTCCCAGTTCCTGCCACTGAAAAACACCCCCACAGCATGATGCTGCCACCACCATGCTTCACTGTAGGGATAATATTGGCCAGGTGATGAGCAGTGCCTGGTTTCCTCCAGACATGACGCTTGGCATCTAGGCCAAAGAGTTCAATCTTGGTTTCATCAGACCAGAGAATTTTGTTTCTCATGGTCTGAGAGTCCTTCAGGTGCCTTTTGGCAAACTCCATGCGGGCTGTCATGTGCCTTTTACTGAGGAGTGGCTTCCGTCTGGCCACTCTACCTTAAAGGCCTGATTGGTGGAGTGCTGCAGACATGGTTGTCCTTCTGGAAGGTTCTCCCATCTCCACAGAGGAACACTGGAACTCTGTCAGAGTGACCTTCGGGTTCTTGGTCACCTCCCTGACCAAGGCCCTTCTCCCCCGATTGCTCAGTTTGGCCAGGCGGCCAGCTCTAGGAAGAGTCCTGGTGGTTCCAAACGTCTTCCATTTGCGAATGATGGAGACCACTGTGCTCATTGGGACCTTCAATGCTGCAGAAATTTTTTTTGTACCCTTCCCCAGATCTGTGCCTCGAAACAATCCTGTCTCGGAGGTCTGCAGACAATTCCTTGGACTTCATAACTTGGTTTGTGGTCTGACATGCACTGTCAACTGTGGGACCTTATATAAACAGGTGTGTGCCTTTCCAAATCATGTCCAATCAATTGAATTTACCACAGGTGGACTCCAATCAAGTTGTAGAAACATCTCAAGGATGATCAGTGGAAACGGGATGCACCTGAGCTCAATTTTGAGTGTCACAGCAAAGGGTGTGAATACTTAAGTACATGTGATATTTCATTTTTTTTATTTTGAATACAGTTGCAAAAAAAAACAAAAAACTTTTTTCACTTGGTCTTTATGCGGTATTGTATGTAGAATGTTGAGAATTTTTTTTTATTTAATCCATTTTGGAATTAGGCTGTAACATAATAAAATGTGGAAAAAGTTAAGGGGTATGAATTCTTTCCAGATGCGCTGTATGACCACTTATCACATAATTGTTAGCACCTGCGTTGTCTGTTTTCATTGGCCCCTTTGTGCTTCTTTGTTCACATTTATAGCCCTGCCTTATTTCCTGTTCCTTGTCTGTCATTGCTTCTGTTGTCACAGCGAAAGAAAGTAAAAGTGCAAACCTTGCTTTCTAGTTGTTCCGTGTTTTTTGGGGGATTCATTCTCTACTGTCTATTCTTGGACTGCTCTTGGGTCGTGACTATTTATATATATTATATATATATATTTATATTATATAATAATTTATATATATGACTATTTATATCGCCGAACCTGACACATACTCTGCTGTGAGCTGGGAGCACCTTGTCCATTAAATCTCTCCTACATTTGGATGTGAAAAACTGTGGACTCTCCAACACTGACAGGGAGTCTAAACACATCACTACTTCTTCTACTACTACTTGCATTACTGGATCACTCCAATCCCTCCTAAGTCCCCTCATCCTCTCACAGTTTAATCTGATGGCTTGTACACTTCAACTGGTTCTGGATGCGCAATCACAGAAACCGTTTTAACTTAAGTGCCTAACCTTTGGACCAAGTCTGTAACACTACAATCACATTATCTGTAACACATAGGTGTATCAGAGCACTCAAATATCACTGAAAAATTCATAACCAATATAGTCTTTGATGTGGTTGATCTACAAGGATAAAAGGACCAGTGCTCCTGTCAGAGTACAGAGGCCTTCCTAGAATCACCTCTCTCTCTCTATAATACAGTGTAAAGAGGGATAAGTGTGTGTGTGTTCCTCCAATAACAACATGTAAAGCGTTAGACTATAAACTGTGTGTGTGTGTGTGTGTGTGTGTGTGTGTGTGTGTGTTCCGCCGAGCATACAATCTAAAGAAATACATACTGTAAGGTTATCATTTGTGTGTTCCTCCAATAACTACATGTAAAGGGTCAGACTATAAAGTGTGTGTGTTTCTCCAATAACTACATGTAAAGGGTTAGACTATAAAGTGTGTGTGTTCCTCCAATAACGGCCGAGTGATTAACGTTAAGCGACACGCAGTGCTGTTTTATGCAACAAACAATATACTTAATGAAGACAAGGCTCTGACAGCCGGATCTCTTTCCAAAAGAATCGAGTTCACGTATGGGTAGGTGTCAAGGTTGTTCGAGTGTCGTTCAGGTTCCGTTTCTCCTTCTCTCTCATTTGTCGTCTGCTGTCTGTGTTGTCTCTGTCTCCCCCCTTGTGTGTCACCCGGTTCCTCGTAAATAGCCAGCCACCAATCCATTCGACGGTAGCTCGCAGGAGCGCACCATCAACGTGATTGCGGGCCTGTTCCAGGCGACTGGACCTCAAGAGACGATAACAAAGGAAAACCCAAGCAGGGCACATGACAACACACATCTACATGTACATTAATTACGGCCCAATCAACAGGGGTCATAACATATAGAAATACAATGTGAAAGATGGTATTATGCAATGTGAGTGTGTAAAGATAAAAATAAAACATTACATTCAATCGGTGCCTCTCTAGACACTCTAGGTCACCGTACATGACATGGAAAATACAGATAAAACAATCTCCACTTTAAGATGCGCTAAACAAAGGACAGACATATGGGAATGGAGGCAGGGGACATCAAGGAACATCACAAGATCACCAGAGTAAAGAGCTACACAACCACACACACAAAGTGTCAGGCATCAGAAGGAGTGAGGAACACCACAAGATCACCAGAGTGTTCACAGCCATGCACACACACAAAGTGAGGCATAACAAAGGAACACCACAAGATCACCAGGGCACATGACAACACATGCACACACACAAAGTGTTAGGCATCAGAAGGAGTGAGGAACACCACAAGATCACCAGAGTAAAGAGCTACACAGCCATGCACACACACAAAGTGTCAAAGATGGTATTATGCAATGTGAGTGTGTACAGCCATGCACACACACAAAAATAAAACATTACATTCAATCGGTGCCTCTCAGCCATGCACACACACAAAGTGTCACATCGTACATGACATGGAAAATACAGATAAAACAATCTGCACACACACAAAGATGTCAGGCTAAACAAAGGACAGACATCACCAGGGAATACACAGCCATACACACACACAAAGTGGGACATCAAGGAACACCACAAGATCACCAGAGTAAAGAGCTACACAGCCATGCACACACACAAAGTGTTAGGCATCAGAAGGAGTGAGCTTGTTTAAATAGAGGAGCTTGCAGGAGCTTCTTGAATGTTGCTACAGTGTCACACCGGGTAAAACCGGACCAAGGTTGGTCAGATTTCAAGTGTTAGATCCCGGACGAGCCCACAATAATGTTATGACCCTTGTGGTGGTTTGTGTCTAGGGGAGGGGCCTAACATTTGCCCATAGGGAAGTGCAGTGAAAATACTTAGCAACACACGAATCAAGGGTTATAATAAAGTGAGTATTTATTTACAATCACAACACTGTGAGCGAGAAGACAACGAACGGTGCCAAAATAACCCGAAGGGGAAAAGAAAACCCTAACTACCTCTTCAATAGCTGGTCTAACCGAAAACACGAGGGGTGGCACTCGATCCAAAACTACTGAGAATAACAGAGGAAGTCTACGTGTTGGTTGAGGGTACCCAGCTAGTCCAAACGACCCATGTCGTTAGAAAAAAAGACACGAGTGTCGGTTTAAAACTGTAACAAAGGCTTGGCTAACATCTTATTCAAACAAAACAAAGGGAACTGGTCTCGTTAACAGCGAGACAAAACACAAACATGTATACGACTATGGTAGTATTATGTATATCGTAGGCTCTGATTTCCTGGATTGCCTCTCCCTTTGGACTGAGACAGGAGGGACTTTTGCATCTGGCGGACCGATGCCTGATTGGTCCGCTCACAGGTGTGCTGAGGGTAGATTGACGGAGGGAGTGACCAAGGACAAACTGCAGACCTGAACGAATGCTGATAGAGAGTGGAGAGAAAAAGGGTACAATACAAGACAACACATACAACACAATACGATGCTCTAATATGAATACGGCCACACTTAGTAGACGCCGTAACTCAACACAATCACACAAAATCAAATCACACAACTGAGTCTTGAACTAATAAAACTAGACTGACAAGCCTCATGGTAAATCATTTTGGAGTTGGGTGAAAGTTCACCCCAAAAATATTTTGGCTCTCTTTTTAAAAACACATTCAGACCAACAATATTATGCAATAAGACACATTTGCTGTGTGATGTTGCCAAATAAAATGTACCAAAGAAATGTTAGTGTTAGTGCACGCAGCAGCATTCAGACCCCGTGGGGAATTTAACCCCATTCTGAATCAGATGTGCCACCACCAGGGTCAAAGGTTGGTCTCTACCTGAATAGTCCAGCTCACAGCACATCACTTTTATTAACTGCAGTTTACACAGGAATACCAACACACCTGACAGGACTTAGTGGATAGAAACACAATACAGGTGAAAACATCCTAAAAAGTTGTGAATTGACATGCAGTGAAGGGAGAAGAGTTGTCTGGTTAAACCAGCAGAGCTGAGCAGTGTCAGTTTATTGAGATGATGGATGCTTGTTCTGGAGCTGGGATGGCTAGAGAACATCTACTCTGCAGTCTGCTTCAAAGGCCAGCAGGAGGGAGGAGAAACCTTGGCCCCCCAGCCCAACTCCTTCAGCTACTCCCCTCTTCAACATTCTCTCCTCTCCTCTTCAACATCCTCCCCTCTCTTCTCCTCCTCAACATCCTCTCTCTCCCCATGTTCAGAGGCCAGGAGGTGGGAGGAGGAGATGCGACCACAAAAAAATGCCGGCGCCTAGACTTTAAACTAGCATTTTAGCTTTCCCTTTCTCTGGGAGCGTGTTTCTTTGTCCTTGTGGTAGTGGTGAAGACTTGGGACTCTTCCTCCCTCCTCCTAGCCTCTGGATCAGACTGCTGAGGAGGACAGGGGACCACAGATCCAAACCATCAACCCACAGATCCAATCAGCACCAGAACAGAGATCCAACAGGCTCACCAACTAAAACCCTTCAGCTCCACTAGTCCAACTGATCCACCATTAGCTAGAGAGCAGCCCCACGTCCCCTCCACTACCAGTCAGGCTGCTGGAACCCAGCACCCCTCCCATGGTCAAGCCACCATCTGAGGACACAAGTTGTTACAGGAGGTCTTGTTGAGCTGTGTTGAAGGTGACTGTGGACAGAGTAAATACAGATATTGCTGTCCATGGAAAAAATATCTGTGGACAGGGAAGATATATAGACTGCAAAAAAATACCACATGGTATCCATGAAACCCAAGGAGAAGCCATGACACACTCCCTACAGGTTGCAAAATCAAGACTAAACCACAGCACAGCAACTTAACACAACGGTACTGACAGAGTTGTTCATTTAATGTGAATGGTAGCGATTTAGAACATCTTTAAAGAGAGAAAGAGAGGTGTGTGTGTGTGTGTGTAGGTGTGTGTGCGTGTGTGTGTGTGTGTGTGTGTGTGTGTGTGTGTGTGTGTGTGTGTGTGTGTGTGTGTGTGTGTGTGTGTGTGTGTGAAAGAGAGAGAAAGAGTTGTCCATCTGCAGAGAAACATAGATGTGTGTGGTGCGTGTTTGCTTGAGATTCTTTCAAAAGTCAATAAAAGGTGACACATCTGTACAATGTGGGCCATTGTGACGGCGCAGAATGAGGCTTTGCTGTGCACTGAAAATCAGAGGGAGGATGTGTGTGTGACATGGCATTGAGTCATCTGAAGAAAGTATTAGTCAAGACTAAGGTCAGTTTGTATTCTATGGTGGGTTGGTGGATGTCTGGGCGAGATTCTTCGGTCAGGTCTCCTCTGTCCATCCAGCTTCCACTGCTTCTCTAAGAAATATAAAAAACACAAAGTGATTGCATTTTATCCTACAGGACAGGAAAATGACACCATGGCACATGATTGTAAAAAGAAAAGTTTAACTTTGGTATTGAGAAAAATATAGCTATCAAAGCTAGGTAGATGAGATGTTTAAGTGGACTTAAAATATTCGTATAAATAGTTACCAGGTTCCATTTCCATTTGTTTCTGTTTGAGTGTGCGGGTGTGCGTATCCTGGGATACCTTATCTACATTAAAAGAGTATGATCCATGTGCTACCTGTCTATGTGTGTGTTGATGCTTTCTTTTTGGAAACATTTTTCAGTGCTAAAAATGCTGAATGTGACCCGAGCCATTTCAGAGTTTGATTCAGGACTAAAATGAGGATGTGTCTCTGAGAGAGAACAAGCCTAGAGGTCAGGGGTTAAAGTGTTGTCCTGCAGGGTCATTAACACAGAGAGGAGGAGTCAGACACAATAGATCAGAAACTCACCGTTAACGACACGTCATCAGCCTGGTAAGAACTCCAAGTCATGATGGGCTATAAACAACATGCAACGCCCCTCCCTGACGACCCTGCACTCCTAAACCAGCAGAACCAGTTCTGTCTGCTGTGCCCTCAGTGGTACCTTTACTTTATGACATGTACTTTCATATTTAACTACAAAATGTTTCACTGTTAGAAAAAGTCCTGATGTCCAAGGAACCATAAATATTTGTAAACATGACTTGTACTACACCACTACTACTGCAAATAACAATGACAATTCAACTTTTATTAAAACGTGCCCTCCCACACTCTCTGAGGATGCCACAGACTCTATCCTCTTTTAAATATAGGCCTTAGCACTTTTCTGTTTAAGAAAGCCTTCTGCTTTAGATTGTTTTTACAATGTAAAGCATTTTACAAATAAAATATAGTATCATTATATTATTATTATTATTCTGAATGGACTGACTCACTGTGACCTCCTCTTCACGCCTCCCCCCCACACATGGACTAATCCCTACTCTTTCTCTGCCTCATGTTCTCGTTCTAGGGAGGGGGTTGGTCTACCACTCACAATGGGTGAAATGACAGCCAGTAGTTTAGCGATAAACCAGGGACCGAGGGGGAGGGGCTGTTAGGCAGACCAGAACAAAGAAGAAGCCCCTCCCCCATCAGCAGACCAACGGACACATAAGATATAAAGCTCTGCTTTCTCCATACCGAGACAGACACTTTTCCTACCCACCTAGGAACAAAGACCGATCACTGAGAGAGACACAAACACAAACTGTGGAGAGGCAACAGGAACCACCATGGCTGAGGTAAGTTGAGGAATGAAGATCGACAGTAATACAATTTTATTTTACATGTTTTTATAATGTGTTGGTCATATATGTGTTCGTAGACAGGAGCAAAGTGTCAAAGCTGTGGACATTGTTAGGATTTTAGGTTTGCAAAGCTTAAAAATACTGGTTTATCTTTGGAATCTGTTAATGTCCTAAACCATAAACATAGGCAGGCGGAGATAAATTCTCTAAGCTACACTTAATCTCTCGTGTTTTATTTAAGAGAGTACTGTAGTTTGTTTACCTTAACTTATTTTAAATTAAAAGAAAGCAATGTAAAGTCAAAACGTTCCTATTTTCCATGCAATACAAAATGAATGAGAATCTAATAATACCTTCTCTGAATATTAGGACCCTGGAAAAAAAAACATTTTGTCTGGTTTTCAGAACTTTATAAAAAAGCAAATATATTGGCAACCTTTATATCTAAACGTTTCAGTCGACTCTACTTCTCTGCCTTTACAGACAGCAGTTGTTTATCTGGAAGACTGCAGGAAACTGCTGGGGGCTGATGGGAAATGGAGTGTTGTGACATCCCATAGAAAGTCTGAAATAGGCAATGTGCAAAATCCCAACCAGTTTAAATGTGCAACGGTTGTTAAGGGGCATGCAATTTCAGAGAGACACCAGACGACATATAGAGGAGAAAATCCGTATAGCTGCTGTGACTGTGGGACAAACTTCTCTTCATCGTCGAGCCTTAAAAGACACCAAAGAATACACACTGGAGAGAAGCCATATCACTGCTCTGACTGTGGGAGGAGCTTTATTCAATCGTCAAACCTTCGAGACCACGAAAGAATACACACAGGAGAAAAGCCATTTCACTGCTCTGACTGTGGGAAAAACTTCTCTCAATTTTCAAGCCTTCAAACACACCAAAGAATGCACACAGGAGAAAGGCCATATCACTGCTTTTACTGTGAGAAGAACTTCTATACATTGTCAAAGCTTCAAGTACACCAAAGAATACACACAGGAGAAAAACCGTATCACTGCTCTGACTGTGGGCAAAACTTCTCTCAATTGTCAAACTTTCAAAAACATCAAAGAATACACACTGGAGAAAGACCATATCACTGCTCTGACTGTGGGAAAAACTTCTCTCAATTCTCAAGCCTTAAAAGACACCAAAGAATACACACAAGGGAAAAGCCATTTTACTGCTCTGACTGTGGGAAAAACTTCTCTCAATTGTCAAACCTTAAAAAACATCAAAGAAAAAAACATAGTACTCTTCTGAGTGTTGGAAGCATTTAACTCAGTGGTTCCATCCTGTTTTCTGCTGATCTGTCTGATCTGATAAGTCTTTGCTGAATATAAATGAGTCAACACAAAAAGGGCAGAAAATATCTGACCTTTTTAAATGTGAAACTTATACTAGCCTAATGATAGACGCCACTGCTACATATGAGCTAGCGTGGAGCCACAAGCCCACTAATACGAGGAAAAGACAGGGGGACCTCATCAGACACCGTTCCCCAAGCTGCTCAGGAGCAACATGTACAAGGTATTGTCTACCACCTTTCCTCAACAGGTGTCAGTCTCTGAACGTTACATACTAATGGTAGGCCTGTATCTGTCAGTGAGTTGTTGTTTCTCATAGCTATGTATCTTGTATTAACCCTGTAAACCCCAGGCCATTTCTGGGTGTTGTTTGCTCTGTGTCTGTCATGGAGTGGTGGTTTTAGAGAACTGTGTTTCATGTTTTACTGTGCTTCTTCATACATTCCCTCTCACATGAAAGAACTCCTAAGTTATATTCTCTGTCAAAGCACACAGTGTGCTCTTGTCTGCCCCCTTGTGGTCAATATGGATCCACCCTGCATGACTAATCAAAGGGAATTGTAAATGTTGCATTTCTCACCGTTTTCTCAATGGATTTGGTTATATTTGTTCAGTTGTTAAATATCTGTCTTGAATTTTGATATATTTACAATAATCATATGTGGAATATGAAGTATTTGGGTAACTATTTCAAATAAACTACATGAAATCCTGAGATCCTTATAATACTTATATCACTTTATTGTGTTTCATGCGTTATTGCTTAAGCACATCTATTGATATTAGAGTAAATATGTACATATTCGGTCCTTGTTATTCCCTTAAAACCGCCCTTCCTCTAAAGACAAAGTATACATTAACCTATCATTGAGGGGGGCATTCAGTATTTCAACAAAGCCATTAGTCTGTGAATGGTAAGGAGATCAGAGGCTTCTTTTGATCCGCCTCCCTAGGGAGGTGTTCCAGGCACGTCCAGCTGGGCGGAGGCCGCGCGGCAGACCTAGGACCAGGTGGAGGGATTGTATCTCCACACTGGCCTGGGAACGCCTTAAAATCCCCCAGTCAGAGCTGTTAAATGTGGCCTGGGAAAGGGAAGTTTGGGATGCCCTGCTGGAACTGCTACCTCCGCGACCCGACCCCAGACAAAGCGGTCTGAAGATGATGATGATGATAATGATGATGAAATTACACCAGAGAATACACACCGGAGAAAAGCCATATCACTGCTCTGACTGTGGGAAGAACTTCTCTCAATTCTCACATCTTAAAAGACACTAAAGAATACATACAGGAGAAAAGCCATATCACTGCTCTGACTGTGGGAAAAATTTTAATCAATTGTCAACCCTGAAAGAACGTCAAAGAAAACACACAGGAGAAAAGCCATATCACTGCTCTGACTGTGGAAGTAACTTTGCTCACTTGATAAGTATTAAATGACACCAAAGAATACTCAGAGGAGGAAAGCCATATCACTGCTCTGACTGAGGGGAGATCTTTAAAGGGCCCCTAATGTAAGATTTGGACTATTTCTTTGTTAAGCATTGCGTCATTACTTAAAGGGATTGTACCAACAACACAAAAAATGTCTTGTGCGTTTTCTCTATATTGCCTCTGACAACACATCTACCTTTTTTTACAAGCTGTTGTGAATTTCACTGATTTGTGATGTAGAAAATCCAAGTTAATCTAATTGGCCAATCACGGACTCCGGTAAGCCAACCACAGCCATGACAACAGCTGCATGTTACTATCCCTAGCCAATAATATAGCTCAGCTGATGAATGTTAATGAGCAATGGGCGTAAACTCACGTTCACCACTGAAAACGGCATGTGAGTTGGAAGGGAAGAAATAGGCACCCTAGAATAACCATTTAAAAATAAAATATATGTTTTGTTTTGTTCAAATACTTTTTTAATGTGCTTCATAGACACCAAGGAATTACACAAAAATGTTTGATTATTAAGGGGAAATAACTGAGTTAAAGGACCCATAATGTAGACAAACACCTAAATCTAAATCCATTGATTTTCAGAATAAATAAATAATAATAATAAATGTCAGAATATAGTCCTCAATTAATCTCAACTACACTCAAACACTTTAAGAGAACATTGCAGCTACTGGGCGAATGTCAGGGGCTTTATTTAATATATATATATATACCTGTCACAAACTCCATAACCGGTCATAATAAATACCACATGGAATAGACTTTTTGGATCGATTCACAAACTCTGGCCTGTAAACAGTCGTTCTGGGACACCAAATATATAGAAGTTGTCGACAATGCAGTTTGTTACCTCTTTCAGGTGTTGCCAGATGTTGTGGCAGTTTGTATTTCCTCCTCCTCATGTAGAAGAGTTACCCCTCTGGTGTGATGATACTAAATTTAATAAATGAGTGTGAAACATGTTCTTTCCTAGTACTCTGTCATTTTCAGCCCTTCACATTACTCTGTAATTCTCCTTGGACGTTATTCCAGAAGGATATGTTTTAACCTGAAGAAAACCTTGATTTGTTTTACCTTGATGGACAGTCCTGTCTCTTTCTTTTTAGACGTATACTTCTCACCTTCAACATAAACAAATGATTACATACAGGCAAAACAAATTCAGATTATATTGTTAGTTGTATATTTGAGGATAATACACTAGCACATAAAAATCTTATTGATTCTCTTACTGACTGGTATTCAGAAAATTATCTGAAACTTAATATTAGCAAATCCAAAGAGGTAATCGAGAAGAAAATCTATCAATCCAATCATTCACAGGAGTGGAAATTGAAAGGGTTAACAGATACACAAATATTGGTGTTACTATTGACAGCAAACTTGATTGGAAGGTTAACTCAAGCAATGTTTTTAAAAATGAAATCCCAGTCACATCAATAGTGACTCCACAGAAGTTCAGGTATTTTGATCCTGATAAGTTAACGCTTCTCATGTTCTATAACAGTGTTTATTTCTTGGCAGGTCAACATTACTAAGGATCATAGTAGTAGACTAAGTACAATGGTTAACAAACTCATGATGGTCTTAACCTGGAAGGGCTTAGAGCTCAATTTAGTGGGTGGTTCAATTCTAGACATGCTTTAGTAACTTGTTTCTGTATTGCATGTATCCTCATTACTATTTTAAATTAAATTAACTTTTCTTGATTATTGTCATAACGGGTGGTGGAAGGTGGTGATAAGAATCCACTAGCAGTAATTCCATACAGAGGGAGAGGAGACGTAATCCAAATGATCAAGTAATTTAATGGGAACAACATTTAATGACCGCACAAAGGAACCAACCACCATAGTGCGATATATATACACAAGTGAATTAACCAAACAATCACCCCAAGAACCCCACAGGTGACACACATCATCCAATTAGGCACCCGTGCGTTTCCTCCTGGAGTGAGGCTGTTCCTGAGCGTCACAGAGCCCCCTCCCCGAGGCGCGGCTCCCGACGCGCGGCCCCGGGCGATCCGGCCAGGCCCGATGGTACTCCCGGACCAGCTCCGGATCCAGCACGTGGGCGGCCGGAACCCATTGCCGCTCCTCCGGACCGGGTGCCGGGCCCCCTCCAGCCAGTGCCGCCCCTCCTCAAAGGCCTGCTTGACGGCCAGCAGCTCCCGGTCCCCCACGTCGTAATTCCGCTCGGCCGGTGACAGACGACGGGAGAAGCAGGCGCAGGGATGGAGTTTGTTGTCCAGCTGGGAGCGCTGGGAGAGCACTCCACACACGCCCCAACTGGATGCGTCGACCTCCCTTCGCCTTGACCCGCGGCCCGCCCGGGGCCTTCCTCATGACGTCTGGGGCTTGGCGGGCGTTCCGTGAGCTGAAGGAGCGGTTCACCTCGGCTCCAGTGGTGTAGCTCCCGGACCCTGCTCTGGCCTTCACGGTGGAGGTCGACGCATCCAGTTGGGGCGTGGGTGGAGTGCTCTCCCAGCGTACCTATGTACAGCTGCCTTTTTTGAGAGTAGTGCTGCTTCCATCTTAACAAGGAGCTGGTGGTCAGAGTCACGGGGGATGGTGTCAGGACTGTCGTTGCTTCCAAAGACAATGGGACAGTCCTGACACCATCCCCCGTGACTCTGACCACCAGCTCCATCCCACCAGCTTCCCCTCCCCCACCACAGCAGGGACCTGGGCCTCTCCACAACTGCCCCCCTCAGAGGCCCCCTCCTCCCCCACCACAGTGACCACTCTCTCCATCCTGGTGAGGGGGGTAAACAGACAGAACCCCCCTAAAGCAGCCGGACCAGACTCTGTCTCTCCCTCCACCCTGAAGCACTGTGCTGATCAGCTGTCTCCAGTGTTCACAGACATCTTCAGCTCTGCTGCAGGACAAGCTGTCCTAGCAGCGCGTGCCTGACTCCACCTGCAGGTGGATCACGGACTCCCTGTCTGACAGGAAGCAGCACGTGAAGCTGTGGAAACATGTCTCCGACTCCCAGACCATCAGCACCAGTTCCCCTCAAGGCTGCGTCCCTTCCCCTTTCCACCAAAACCTCACGCCACAAGAACAGTTTTTTCCCAACTCTAACTGGCCTCATCAACACGGCCCGAGACCCCACCGACTGTCTCCCCCCTCCCACATGAACACCACACGTTATATTAACGTGAAGCCCCCACATCCTTCTCAACGCGTTACATTAACACACATGTTTCTGTGTATATCTTACACATATCACATATTCTTATGCTGCTCACTGTGAACTTTTGCACAAGCCTTTGGTTAATATTTCTGTTCATTCTAAACAAACTGTACTGCTCTTTAACTTTAACAACAAATACAGTATATTCAGTGAATTCATCAGTACTATTTTTTACTCTGTCATGGCTTCTTGCTGCCTTGCTTGCGTCTCCTCCTCCTTTCCCCTTTAGGACCTGAGATGGGCTAAGGTAGTGGAGTCTGTTTGTAATCATTATAGTCCACTGTCATAATGTTTCATAAGGAAAGTAACTGACTTCAAGCACACCTCCATTACAGTAAATTGTCTAGAACCCTGGCTCAAGCTGAAGAAAAAAAGTTGAGCCCCCCCCCCCTCTCAATTGTCTTCTTAATAATAAGTCCTGCATTTTAAAAGGTTATTTACCAAAAATATGAGAAAACATAATTTGCAACAGATGCATGTTTTTCCCTGCAAAAAATACTGAATATGACTCTGCTCTGAGCAATTTCAGAGTTTGATTCAGGACTAAAATGAGGATGTGTCTCTGAGAGAGAACAAGCCTAGAGGTAAGGGGTTAAAGTGTTGTCCTGCAGGGTCATTAACACAGAGTGGAGGAGTCAGACACAATAGAGCAGAAACTCACCATTAACGACATGTCGTCAGCTTGATAAGAACTCCAAAGTCATGATGGGCTACAAACAACATGTAACCCCCCTCCTTCACGACCCAGCACTCCTAAACCAGCAAAACCAGTTCTGACTGCTGTGTCATCAGTAGCACCTTTAATTTAGAACAAGTACTTTCTAATTTAACACTGGAACACATTTATTCTCAGCTAGAATGGTTCTGAAATCCAAGGAACCCAAAAAAATTATAAACATGATCTTGTAGTGCACTACTACTACTATTATCAATTAAACTTTGATTAAGAAATCCAAACTTTTAAAATAACCACTAATTATTTAAGAACAAGACCATTTGCTACAATTCAAATGTTAACGATACTAATAATACTAAATGTTATTTACAAAAAGTCATAATTGTTCACAGAACCACGTATTCTTTCTGAACATATCATATTCTGAGTCTTCTGACTCACTGTGACCTCCTCTTTGCCCCTCTTCCACTCAAACTGACTGCTCATCCCTGCTCTTTCTCTGCCTCATCTTCTAATTATTGGGAGGGGGTTGGGTCTACCTAAAAAAGGCAATCTTTATATGTAGACACTACATATGTCTTTAAACTGGGTCAAAAAGACAGCCGTCAGTTTAGCATTTCCTTGTAGTCTGTTGGTTTGAAAAATAAGCCATCATGTGTCCAAGGGGGAGGGGCTGTAATACAAACCAGAACAAAGAAGAAGCCCCTCCCCCATCAGCAGACAAACGGACACATAAGAACTGAAGCTCTGCCATCTCCTACTGACACACAGGAACTTTTCCTACCAACCTAGGAACAAAGACTGATCACTGAGAGAGAGACACATTTATACAAACTGTGGAGAGGCAACAGGAATCACCATGGCTGAGGTAAATTGAGGGAAGATTATAGTACAATTTTATTACACATGTATTGATCTTATTGGGATTGGAGATCGTTGTCTTAATTGTGGACAGTCTTGCTTGAAGGTCATCCATGAGGAATGTTGTTGTGCTAAGCTACACTTTAGTTGATGTGTTTTTTCTTTGATGAGACAACTTTAGCTTATAATTTCAATGTTTCAATCAAATCAAATGTTTATTCTGTCCTTGCAATACAGTTTCAAGCATTCTCAGGGCCCCAAAGAATACATGCTCTGAGTGTGGGAAGAACTTCTCTCCTATGATCTCAAACCTTAAAACACATCAAAGAAAAAAACATAGCACTCTTCTGAGTGTTGGAAGCATTTCACTCAGTGGTTTCATCCTGTTTTGTGCTTATCAAAGTCTTTACTGAATATAAAGGAGTCATCACAAAAAGGGCAGTACTGCCTCAATTAACAAGGCAAGGAAGATGGTGTGGCAAAAAATTTCTGACCGGTTAAATGTGCAAATTATAATAGCCTACTGATAGACAAAATTGCTACATAAGAGCTAGCGTGGAGCTACAACTGGGGGCACCCACTAATTAAAGGAAAAGACAGGGAGACCTCATCAGACACAATTCCCCAAGGTGCTCAGGAGAAACATGTACAAGGTATTGTCTACTACCTTTCCTCAACAGGTGTCAGTTTCTGAACGTTACAAACTAATGGTAGGCCTGTATTTGTCAGTGAGTGGTGGTTTTAGAGAGCTGTGTTCCAAGTTTTATTGTGCTTCTCCGCACGTGATTTAACTCCTAGTTATATTCTCTGTCAAAGCACACAGTGTGATGTTGTCTGCCCCCTTGTGGTCAATATGGATCCGCCCTGCAGGACTAAACAATGTAAATTGTAAATGTTGCGTTGCTCACTTACAGTTTTGGTAATTTTTGCTCAGCTGTTAAATATATGTCTGAAGTTTTTAAATATTTGCAATCATCAAATGTGAGATATGAAGTAATTGGGTAATTATTTCAAATCGACAAAGATATCCTGAGTTCCTGATAGTACTGTGTTTCATGAGTTATTCCTTATTTCATTTGTATAGATATCAGAATGTTTAGAGAATAGCAAAGGTTGTAATTTGTTGCTGAAGGGGTCACACTGGAGACAGGATGTCTACAGATAACACCAGGGGGCTAGGGGTTGTCAGTTTGAGATCCATCACTCCGTATGCATATGTGACTTCGCTTAGGGAGAAGGACACACCTCTGTTTTCTATATAAGATAGCTGATTTAGAGAGTACATTCTTATTTCCTTTGGACAGCGTCTTAAACGTTGTGTGGGGTGATCCTTTTGCAAACGCATTTTATCCTTTGCGGAAGTACCTTTTTTAAAATAAAATACTTGTGTTGAAATTTGTTATTTGGTCTTGTGTTTAATATTTTTAATTTCCAAAACACCACCTGACTGAAGAGACCCATCACCTCTGGAACCATTTAACCGGATATAGAATTTCCCAGTTGTAGAATTGGGCTCTGTACAAAGACTGGGCCTCCGGGTGGATATGAGCTGCAGCCTGACACTTTAACTCTTTGTAGGTTTGAGCTGCAGCCATACCAGCCTGGGATCCATTGGTTCCAATATTTTCATCTTTCTTTAGGTTAACATACAATGACGTCTTGTAAGAGCCTGTTATAATCAAATAAGGGTTAACTACCACGCTGGATTTTCCTACTTTGAACTTCCTTGTTTTCGTCTCTGCTTTGCTCCCATTAGGTAACCCTTAATGTTCTGGGGGGAAATTAGCACATACATTACCATCTACACATGCATTTGCTCGCCTAGGATTCACCCCATACTCTGTCTGTCTTCCAGTTCTCTCTACTCTTCTTGTCCATTTAAACTACTAACGTTTTAATATTGATTACAAATACTTTATTACAAAAAGGTATCTACTTTTATTACTAATTATACAACACTAATTTGGTTATAATTGCTGTATTCCAAGTACAAATTCCACTCATCCAACTTTACTGACGTTTGGGCTCTGGGACTACTTGTTTAAAGTTGCTAGCTACGTTATCATTTTGCCAATGATTACAACAAAGTAGAGCGTTTACCGTTAGCCCCTGATGGTTATATTTTCTTTAGGTTAACATAATATTAGCATTTAGTAATGCCAATACTTGCTGTAACCATGACGTTATTCAACAATTTGCTGTTGCAGTGGAACATGAGACAAATTTATGAATGGTTGTTAAGTCAGATGTCAAGCTGAGCTCAAGCTACTTAGCGACAGTTTGTCTTTGAGATGTAGCCTACTGGTTGATGTATCATTCATAAATCAAATTCAAGCCCTATCATTTATAACCAAACAGCAGTGACAGTAGGAGTGCTCCTACAGTAGGCCAACCACTTGGGCAGCACGGTGGCTCAGTGGTTAGGGATGTGGCCTAGCAGCAAGAAGGTCCTGGGTTCAAAACCTGCCTTTCTGTGTGGTTTGCCTGTTCTCCCCGTGTTTGTGTGGGGGATACTCCGGTTTCCTCCCATCATCAAACACCATGCTCCATCCTCCTACCAGTCACTGCCAATTCAACTGCAGTTGGTCTATGCATGCCTCCGATGTGTGTAAGCAAGTCTGTCGCAATATGTTGGGTGAACAAGGCTGGTGCAAATTGGCTGCTGTGGTATCACTCAGACTGAGTGTCGTGTTTGATAGCTGTCAGTCCATTTGTTGTTCGTTCTGTGTAATTTATTGGCAACCAATTTGCGTAAAGCGCTTTGAGTCTTGAGAAAAAGTGCTAAAAACGAATTTACATCAAATTGTAAATAATTTATTGAACTGGAATTTATTCAATTTGTCTTTGACAATTTAATTTATATAGAAAAATATGATTGATTTGTTTTTTGCAATTTCCTTTTGTTTGAGTTTGTATGCAACATAATACATTAACTCAATACAATGTAGGCCTGCTGATACTAATGTAGGCACACAAAAATGCCATGTATTATTTTGGTCGGTAAAAAATATGATTGGCTGGTAGATTATTTTCATCTACCAGTCCACTTGGCCGGTGAGTCACAAAGTATATTTCAGACATTGGTTTGTCTGTGTGGAGGAGAGAGTTTGTGTGTGGAGGAGGAGGTGTGTGTGTGGAGGAGAGGTTTAGTGTGTGTGGAAGAGAGGGTGTGTGTGTAGCGATGGTGCCAAATGCACTAGCAAAAGTTGTGGATGGTAGGGTAGATAACCATCCTGTTCTGTCCTGCTTTTCGTTCCCCTTCTGTTGAGGATCCTAGCACACAGACCCGGTCCCAAAAGGTGGGGCTAAAACACTGCATGTAAGATAACCTTTAGATTCAATGTACAAATGCAAACAAACCCGCAACTTTTAAATATCCCATGGATAACCAGTAGTCTATCATTTCCAAACACCCCAGGACATCTCCTTCCTGGGGACCTTTTGGTATCTTTGATCTGACAGTAGTCTCCTTTTACAACAGGCCCTCTCCTTTCCTTATTGTTATACTCAAGCCTGGGACGAACTGACCTCAGGCAATTTGGTCTTGGGTCAGGACACTAACTAATGAAATCCTACACTTCTCTTCTGTGAAAACCTGCTCTGTAAACAATTCCTGTTTACAGTGCTGTCCTTTACAGCCTGTCTATTTGTGATTCTGTCAACTGCTTGTTTCTTCCCCTATTCTCCGTCCATCTGTCCTGGAGGACAGTCAATAAAAATAGATTACTAGACTTCCTGGCATTTGCTTATCTGTGATCCACCCCAGGGACCTCAGCCCATTTCACCCCCAACTCAGCTCCACCTTTACTTAGCAAGAAGAGACAGACACTAACTCGATTCTCCTAGTTAACTAAAACTACTAAACATGGTATTATTAACTAATGACCTTTAACATTGATCCCTTGATTATAAAAAGAAGGCACACACTTGTTGCACTAAATATACCAAACAAGTAGTTTAGCACATTCCTTTGGTCTGTTAAAAAAATAAACCAGGGACCGAGGGGGAGGGGCCGTTATGCAGACCAGAACAAAGAAGGAGCCCCTCCCCCACAAGCTTCTCCATACTGAGACAGAAAACCTTTTTCTACCAACCTACGAACAAAGACCGGTCACAGAGAGAGACACACCAACACAAACTGTGGAGAGGCAACAGGAATCACCATGGCAGAGGTAAGTAGAGGAATGAATACAATACAATACATTTTTATTTAACATGTTTTTATAAAGTGTTACATACAGGTGAAACTCAAAAAATGTGAATATCGTGCAAAAGTTCATTTATTTCAGTAATTCAACTTAAAAGGTGAAACTAATATATTACATAGACTCATTACATGCAAAGTGAGATATTTCAAGCCTTTATTTGTTATTTTGATGAATATGGCTTACAGCTTTTGAAAACCCCAAATTCAAAATCTCAGAAAATTTGAATATTGTGAAAAGGTTCAATATTGTAGGCTCAAAGTGTCACACTCTCATCAGCTAATTAATCCAAAACACCTGCAAAGGGTTCCTGAGCTTTTAAATGGTCTCTCAGTCTGGTTCAGTAGAATTCACAATGATAGGGAAGAATGCTGACCTGACAGTTGTGCAGAAAACCATCATTGACAACCTCCACAAGGAGGGAAAGCTGAAAAAGGTAATTGCAAAGGAAGATGGATGTTCTCAAAGTGCTGTATCAAAGCACATTTAATAGAAAGTTAAGTGGAAGGGAAAAGTGTGGAAGAAAAAGGTGCACAAGCAGCAGGGATGACCGCCGCCTGGAGAGGATTGTCAGGAAAAGGCCATTCAAAAGTGTGGGGGAGCTTCACAAGGAGTGGACTGAGGCTGGAGTTAGTGCATCAAGAGCCACCACACACAGACGGATCCTGGATATGGGCTTCAAATGTCGTATTCCTCTTGTCAAGCCGCTCCTGAACAACAAACAACGTCTTACCTGGACTAAAGAAAAAAATAACTGGTCTGTTGCTCAGTGGTCCAAAGTCCTCTTCTCCTCCTCTGATGAGAGCAAATTTTGCATCTCATTTGGAAACCAAGGTCCCAGAGTCTGGAGGAAGAATGGAGAGGCACACAATCCAAGATGCTTGAGCTCCAGTGTGAAGTTTCCACAGTCTGTGTTGATTTGGGGAGCCATGTCATCTGCTGGTGTTGGTCCACTGTGCTTTATTAAGTCCAGAGTCAACGCAGCCGTCTACCAGGACATTTTAGAGCACTTCATGCTTCCTTCAGTAGACAAGCTTTATGGAGATGCTGACTTCATTTTCCAGCAGGATTTGGCACCTGCCCACACTGCCAAAAATACAAAAACCTGGTTCAATGACCATGGGATTACTGTGCTTGATTGGCCAGCAAACTCGCCTGACCTGAACCCCATAGAGAATCTATGGCGCATTGCCAAGAGAAAGATGAGACATGAGGCCGAACAATGCAGAAGAGCTGAAGGCCGCTATTGAAGCATCCTGGTCTTCCATAACACCTCAGCAGGGCCACAGGCTAATAGCATTCATGCCACGCCGCATTGAGGCAGTAATTCATGCAAAAGGGGCGCAAACCAAGTACTGAGTACATATGCATGATCATACTTTTCAGAGGGCCGACATTTCTGTATTTAAAATCCTTTTTTTATTGATTTCATGTAATATTCCAATTTTCTGAGATTTTGAATTTGGGGTTTTCATAAGCTGTAAGCCATAATCATCAAAATTATAACAAAAAAAGGCTTGAAATATCTCGCTTTGCATGTAATGAGTTTATACAATATATTAGTTTCACCTTTTAAGCTGAATTACTGAAATAAATGTACTTTTGCACGAGATTCTAGTTTATCGAGTTTCACCTCCTCAGTAAAAAGCACATGACAGCCCACATGGAGTTTGCCAAAAGGCACCAAAAGGACTCTCAGACCATGGTCTGAAGAAATCAAGATTGAACTCTTTGGCCTGAATGCCAAGCGTCATGTCTGGAGGAAACCAGGCACTGCTCATCACCTGGCCAATACCATCCCTACAGTAAAGCATGGTGGTGGCAGCATCATGCTGTGGGGTGTTTCAGTGGCAGGAACTGGGAGACTAGTCAGGATCAAGGGAAAGATGAATGCTGCAATGTACAGAGAGATCCTTGATGAAAACCTGCTCCAGAGCGCTCTGGACCTTAGACTGGGGCGAAGGTTCAGCTTCCAACAGGACAACGACCCTAAGCACACAGCCAAGATAACAAAGGAGTGACTTCGGGACAAGTCTGTGAATGTCCTTGAGTGGCCCAGCCAGAGCCCAGACTTGAACTTGATTGAACATCTTTGGAGAGATCTGAAAATGGCTGTGCACCGACGCTCCCATCCAACCTGATGGAGCTTGAGACGATCTGCAAAGAAGAATGGGAGAAACTGCCCCAAAATAGGTGTTCCAAGCTTGTAGCATCATACTCAAGAAGACTTGAGGCTGTAATTGCTGCCAAAGGTGCTTCAACAAAGTATTGAGTAAAGGGTGTGAATAGTTATGTACTAAAAACACTTTTTAACTTTGTCATCATGCGGTATTGTGTGTAGAATGTTGAGAATTTTTTTTGATTTTATCTATTTTGGAATTAGGCTGTAACATAATAAAATGTGGAAAAAGTGAAGGGTTATGAATACTTTCCGGAGACACTGAATAACTCATGAACTGCGTATGAATCGGTATGAAGCATAAAGCCTAAAAGTTTAAAAGCTTGCTTATTCATAATATGCTAGCCGCTCATCACATGTGTGAGCAGATAATTACGTAGGTCTAGCCTATATAGCGAATTCAAAAGCAAACGGGGCAAAGATTCCGTGGCCTCCCCAGTTCCGGCGCCACTGCAGCTGCACCTGTTAACAAATAGGGTCTGGACTGCAGTACACTTGTGCGCGCTAAGGCAGTCAGTCTGATAAATGCGACGCATCACATTGCATTTGCTCCTCACAGCCTCCTCCTGTACAGCTCCAGTTAATATTATTAATAAGGAGTCTGTATAATATTATTACAAACAGAGACACAGCTTCCTCCTGTACAGCTCCAGTTAATGTTAATATGGAGTCTGTATAATATTATTATGCACAGTTAGAGAGGAGGGAATATTAATGATGTTAATATGGAGTCTGTATAATATTATTATACACAGAGACACAGCCTCCTCCTGTACAGCTCCAGTTAATATTATTAATATGGAGTCCGGATAATACTATTATACTAAGACACAGCCTCCTCCTGTACAGCTTCAGTTAATATTAATATGGAGTCTGTATAATATTATTATACAGAGACACAGCCTCCTCCTGTACAGCGCCAGTTAATATTATTAATATGGAGTCTGTATAATATTATTATACACAGAGACACAGCCTCCTCCTGTACAGCTCCAGTTAATATTATTAATATGGAGTCTGTATAATAATATCATACACAGAGACACAGCCTCCTTCTGTACATCTCCAGTTCTTTCTCACACAGTAAGACTCCCTCCATTTCTTCTCTCAGCTTCTCAGGGGGCCAGCAAGTCTTTTTGACCGTTACTGTGTCAACTTGTTGAACAATATGCCAGTGCTTCTAGAATATTCTTGTCTAACACATTTGTTCTCACTAATCCATCTTGTAATAGGAAGCTTAATTTGAACCCAAAGATCTGTAGATTCTTTCAGCATATTTATAGCGTGACAAAAGATCTCATTCCATAACAGTAACCCAGAGGCAGGACTTTGAATCCACAACACAATTTTATTTAATCTGATGGTTTCTACTTCAGCCCACTGAGCCACCTAGCAGCTCTCCTAACAAGGTCTGGACTAGTGGAAAAACCTGTTTAGGTATGCTTGTCAATTTGTACTATATGTTACAAACAGGTTGAGAATTATAACTTGTCCATTCATTTGTATTTACACTATGTGTAACATACAGTACCAGTCAAACGTTTGGACACACTTTCCTATTCACTTCAATGGGAAAGTGTGTCCAAACATTACACAGGTACTGTGTAACAAAGGTCCTTAGTTTGGTGACTTTTCTACTTTCCTTAACAAAGTAGAAAAGACTAGGCCACCTTCAGTTGAATGAGGTGAAGGGACTCCATGTCAGTAAACGGTGAATGTGTTCCTGGAATGAGAAATCAAACGGCCTGTAGGAAACAGTGACTGGCAGCCCCGCTTTGTCCTGTGACGGCACGTAGTATGGCTCGCTGGCTCCACTCGTGTCACGGAGGTGTCAGGCCCAGTCCAGCACTTCCAGCTAAATACGCGTAACTCTTCTCTTTCCCTCCTAAACCTCTTACATTGTAGCAATACGTGCTCCACTGTTTCATCCTCCTGGCACTCCTCACACTTTCCTGTTGGATGCTTACCTATTACTTACAAAGTTTGATTCTTATTCCACTTCTCCTTAATCCTTCATCTTGTATTAAGGACCTCCTCCCTCCTTTTCCCACCTGTTGCTCTTCCTCCTCCTCCTTTATACTGAAGATGTGATCAATGTTTCCCCTTACCTCTCCCTGCCATTCCTCTGGCCACTTTCTCACCGCCTCCCTCCATATTATTCCTTTGGCCTCTGCTTTGCTCAGCGGTACCTCTATCTCCACCTGCTCCTTCTGTAGTGTTTGCTGGGCCAATGCATCTCCATCCTCATGTCCCTTTATCCCCACATGTGGCGTTGACCAGCTCTACCTCAGTTCTATCCCCAGCTGGCGTACTCTGCTGTGAGCTGGGAGCACCTTGTCCATTAAATCTCTCCTACATTTGGATGTGACAGACTGTGGACTCTTCAACACTGACAGGGAATCTGAACATATCACTACTTGTACTACATATCACAACTTCTACTTTATTTATTTATGAAGTGACTTTCCAAACAAAAGTTACAAGTTGATGTAAAAACCATGGAAATTGAAGATATACAAGGTTAAACAATGCCACAAGGAAAGTAGGGAACTGATAATGATTCAAATGCAGAGGCAATAAACAAGGCAAGGGTTTGACTTCTCTCTTTCTCACAACACAAGGTGATATTCAGTGAATGAACACAGAGGAAACACAGGGCAAGGTTTATACACACTGGTGAAATCAATTAAGCAAATGAAAAGCCCCAAACCACCAAAGAAACAAACAAAAATATACATGAAGCACAAGACATAGCAACTGATTTGAATTTGTTTTTAAAAACTTCTAAAAAGCAGTCACTGACTCTGCATTCTTTATAAGTAAGGGGATACCGTTCTAGAGAGTGGATCAACAACAGCTAAGGTACGGCCTCTCTTAGCTAAGACCTTTGACCTTGGCACTGCCAGTAGGTCTTAAACAGAAGACCCAAGACGTCTTCCAGATCTCGCTGTGGCAAGCAGACACAACAACTCCGCTATATAAGGTGGGGTCAGCCTCTGTAATGTCTTGTAGGCAATTCTGCACTCGAATGGTAATGAAGAGTGGCCAACACTGGTGTAACGTGAGGGTTGGTGAGGGGTGTGGGTGGGTTAGGGTTTGCTCCTCCAGCTGTAAATATCCTGGAGGCAGTGGCTGAGGGTTGGTGAGGGGTGTGGGTGGGAAGGTGGTGGAGGGTTCAGAGGAGAGGTATAGCTGCTGTCATTAGCACAGCAATGAAAACTGGACACCATGACGACGGAGGATCCTTCCCAGGGGGAAACAGGAGCAAAGGGGGATATCCTGTAAGGTGTGTGTGTGTGTGTGTGTGACCATGTGGGTTTGTGTTCTTTCAGTATTACCATGTAAAGGGTGATATACTGTGAGGTGTGTGTGAGTGACTGTGTGTGTGTTCCTCCAGGACTCTCCTCTACCTCTGACACAGGGACACTGAGGAGTCAGGCCAAAGCCCAAACCCAGGGTAGAGGGGTTCAGTGAATGTGGAGTGGAAGGTGTGTAGGAGGGTCAGTGTGTAAGAGGAGACTCTGTAGAAGGACAGAGTGCCACCAGGACAGTCTAGATACACTCCTACTCTGTTGGAGCCGGAGGGACTCACAGGTAGGGCAGTCCTCTTCTCATTGTGCCAGACAGAGAAACTGTTATTATTACAGACCAGACTCCAGGACTTTTTGTTGAATCCAAGCAGACAGTCACCACCCCCTCCTCTCCTGTTGATTCCTCTATCTGTCACTCCTATAGAAACCCATACTCTCCACTCTACCTCCCAGTACCAGCGTGACCCAGTCAGACCTTTTCTACACAAAACCTGTCTATGTGAGTCAAATCTCTCTGGGTGATCAGGATACGGCTGCTCCTCTTCTCTCCTCCATGTCACATTTCTGTTCCCCTCAGACAGAGAGAGGTTTCTGTTTGCTGTGTTTGTGTCCAATGTGAGATCACAGGCATCTGATGGAGGCCAAGACACAATATATTACTAATCATCATCATTTACTGACCAAAAAACATTTACTGGACAATTCTTACACACACACACACACACACACACACACACACACACACACACAAATATGGGCAAAAACATACACACACACACAGACACACACACACAACCCTCCGCTCATCATTCTCTCTCCCCTCTGTCCCCCTCTCTCCCCTCTTTCCTTCTCTCTCCCCTCTAGCTTCCTCTTTCTCTGGAGAGAATCCTGGTTAAACGGGGAAGCGGAACAGCTTTGTGACGTCAAAAGAGCAAATGCTAAAGCTCAAAAGAACATATGCAGCACACGCAAAAGAGCAAAGGCAATACGATTATGAAATTAACCATAAATTATCAAAACCTGTTATTGAAACTTTGAAATCCATGTATCTTATTTTGATGTGTCACAGCGAATATCTTTGCTTAACATTAATACAAAATAAATGCTATTTTGTTTAAATGACAACCCTGGATCCCTGTGTTTTCAAATGCTGTATACTTGGGATTATGAGTCAGTTAACACACTCAATGCTGTAGATGTGACTGCATGGGTATGGGTTTCTGGTAGATAAACCAGCCTATGTTATTCACCCTATGTTTATCGAACCACAAAGATACGCACGGGCACACACACACACACACACACACACACACACACACACACACACACACACACACACACACACACACACACACACACACACACACACACACACACACTTTGGGCTCAAGTGCACACACATTTGCTCTGTCTCACTCTAACTCTCACTCTCTCTCACACACACACACTCTAAAAGACAAGCCCACCCTGAACACGCACGCACTCACTCACGCACTCACACACACACACACACACACACACACACACTCAAAGACAAGCACACCCCAAACACACGAGAACAGCATGTCATTCTAGGCGATTGTTTTGTCTGCCAGGGTTCGGACAAGGTCAGGCTGCAGAGAGAGAGAGAGAGAGAGAGAGAGAGAGAGAGACAGAGATAGATGCTGGCCCCTTAACTAAAATGATGGATGGAGAACATCGTACAGAAAGAGCGGGATGGACAGGATGGAAAAATTAGGATGGGGTGAGAGAGAGCGAGAGGAAGAGTGAAAGTCCCATAGGGTCATCACAGAAAGAGGTTGTGTCTGGCCCTGAGAGCACGCTGCCTCTTCAAGTGTACAAACAGCCACTCACTGAAAAACACAGCCCAGTGGAGTACATGTGATCCAGCACGTAGGTTCAGCCAGTCTGAGTACTAGTACTATCCCTAACCCTAACCTAACCCTCCCAGCCAGTCTGAGTAGCTTGGACAGTGGCTAGCCGATAGAAGCATCTTTTGCTATTTTTTGGGTTACAAAGTGAAATAAGCCACTATGATCCTCCTCTCTCCCCTCTGTCCTCTCTCCTTCCTCTCTCCCCTCTTTACTAGGGCTGAGGTGATTAATTGATTACGGAAATGCGTTGATTTGCACAAAGTGCGTTATCGAGTCTAAACTTAGTCAAAGAAGAAGGTATGGTTTCCCACGGAGAATAGGCGGCGGGTAACATAGTCTAGATCAGGGGTATCAAACTCATTTTAGTTAAGGGGCCAGATACTGCCCACATTGATCTCAAGTGGGCCAGACCAGTAAAATAATAGCATAATAACCCATATATAACGACACTATTTATCCATGTTTAAATCATTAGTGAAGGTTTTTGGATGATACACCCTATTTTAAGGTCTTTCTACAATAAACTAGAAACATAAAGACCAGAAACTCAGACATCAGCATTTCTTATGTTCTATGTATGGTTATGTCAGTCAGTTTGGCTACGATTGCATAGGCCTATAGCCGTACACATTACATTTAAACTTTAGCTGTCCATTGGTTGTGAATGTAACTAATGCATTGGAACGTTAGTTATATGTGCTAAGCTAGTTGTTACATTGACGTTGCGGGGTCATTTTAAGTATCAAGGTAATTAATTTGTTAAGGCTTTATTGTACCTAGCGGATTTGAAAAAAAGTTTCATTTAAAATACTTCTGCTAATAAAGAACTTAATGTGCATGATAAAATATCCTATCAATTGTCATGAGAAAAGTTGGACCTTTCCTTGTGTTCTGTTTGTTATGCCTACCGTTTCTTGAAAGATTGCGAGTGGCATGCATGATGACCACAGATGTTATTTAAGCATGCATGAAAAATCAGTGCGTTAAGAAAACAAAATGTATTTATTGGTCAATTTATTGTCTTGTTTAAGTTTGCAGCACAAACTGCAGAAATGAGCAGATCAGCTAGCCTACTTCAGAAAGTCGTGTGGAATTATATTGCTAAAGGATCCAGATCATCATCATTATAAATTATCGAAGTTTGTTGGGCAGAGAGCTTTGACTTTTGCAAGATCGATTGGGTGAGAACTGTGGGGGGAGGCAGGGAAAACGATAGTATTTCAATGAGAGAATATGCCTCAATAATATGTTTATTACCGCTTTATAGGCTAAATAAGCAGATATGTAGAAATAATATTGAACTATGATCTTCCAAAGGGACGTACATTTTACTGAGATGTTTTTAAATGTGTTTTTGATCCGGTGATTATCTGGCACTAATTATGCATGTACAAACGTAATTGCAAGCAGTAGGCTACCTTCATGTCGTTTGGCACAGTAGACTTATTGTAGTCTAGGGCTGCGTCAAAAAAAGCGAAGTTGTTTGACACTTTGCGGTTTTCAGCATCCACGTTTTTAATATTTTAGCCTGAATTTAGGTAAACGACCATGGAACTGTAAAGGCAGTGGGTTTTTCAAAGTATCTGTAGTAACATATGCATAATTTTACCCAGACAAAGAAGTAAACTAATGTCAAAGTTGCCCAGAGAAGGTTGGAGCTTTTAGAAGACACCGCTTGGCTACACCGAGTATCAACTTTGTAAAATTAAAAACCTTTTTTCGACACTAAAACTGTCCCTTTCAGATCAATTGAACATGTACGAAATTTGTTTTTATTAATAAATGTTTAGTAAGTAACACAAATTCGGAGCATTCTTTTTAATCGCTTGATAAAAAAAAACTGAAAACGCGTTTGTCCTTTCTCTTCTCTGTGTAAATCGCTACTCTTACTCTTTACTTGTTTTACAGTCTATCACATGCTCTTACTGAGACATTGCTGATTAGAAATAGCAGGTACTATTAAAGAAATGCAATTTATGTTTTTCTGTAATTTTCACACTTAGCACATTCATCGGGCAGGCCGAGTTGGACCCCCTGCCGGGCCGGATCTAATAATATTAGAAATACTGATGATCTCTAACATTATCCCAGGGGAGGGTCCAGACTAAGCGCGATTCAAAAACACCCACATGAAGCGGAACCAACGGCACTGTGGCACCTCGCCCGGAAGAGGGAAACCGGGGCAACTCCCTGGAGCCAGACCCGGGGGAGATGCTCGTCGGCGAGCGTCTGGTGGCCGGGCCTTGACCCATGGGGCTCGGTCGGGCACAGCCCGAAGAAGCAGCAGGGGGCCGCCGCCCTGT
>JAPMUY010004211.1:0-30039 GCA_026901105.3 Galaxias olidus
AGGAGAGAGGTGTGGAAGCTAAGGAGGAGGAGGAGGAGAGAGGAGGAGAGAGAGGAGGAGAGAGGTGGAAGCTAAGGAGGAGGAGGAGGAGGAGAGAGGTGTGGAAGCTAAGGAGGAGGAGGAGGAGAGAGCTGTGGAAGCTAAGGAGGAGGAAGAGGAGAGAGGTGTGGAAGCTAAGGAGGAGGAGGAAGCCGAGAAGGAGAATGTGGACAATGTGAGTGATGCTGTGAAAGTGGCCCTGCTGGAGGTAGAGAAGAAAAGGAAGGTGGACAGGGACGAAATAGAGAAAATGAGAAGGCAGCTGGAGGCCAAGGAACTCCAGGTCAAGGAGCTTCTGGTCTCTGTTGAAATGAAGGAGAAACTAATGGAGGAGAGAAGCAAACAGGAGCAAAGCCAGGTATACAACACCATAACATTACATAACCTATAACGTAACATACATAAACCATTTCTAAAACTACAATGCACATTGTACTCCCTTTATGCTGTATTTACTATGAACCTCTTCTGATTTTTACTAGATTGAACTCGCCATGGATAAGCTGAGGGATGACATGGACAGACAGAGAATAGAGGCGGTCCTTAAAGCTAAGCAGGACAAAGATGAAGAGATGGAGGTTCTTCAAACAAACATGGAGAAGAAACTGAAGACCGAGATCACAAGAATGAAGGGGGAGCATGAGAGGACCATGACAATGGAAGTGGATATCCTAAGGAGTCAAATAGAGAAACTGCAAAGGGAGGCGGAGGTGAAAAATGTGGAGGTCCTGAAGGCCAAACAGGACATGAAGGAGGAACACAACAAGAACATCCAAATGGTGAAGGAGCAGGAGAGGAAAGCCCGGGAGAAAAGTGCAGTGGAATTCCAAAGGCTTGCTAAAAAGAGTGAGAAAGAAAAAGAGAAGGAAGTGACCCAGAACAGAAAGCAGCTTGAAGCTACAGAGGTCATCCTCACCAAACTGAGAGCACATATGGCTAAGGTAGAAAAGATTGCTAAGCGTATCTCGCTTCTGAGAGCACCAGAGAAGCAAGCGTCCACACGAGGATGGAAGGTAGGCTGAACTGGACTAAAAACCAGAATGCTCAGAGAAAACCCTTTCACAGTGTCATCTCAAGCAGAGAGAACTGGTGTGGCTCGGTTAAATGTCCATCATAGTTGGGCTGAATATCTCAGCTAGTCATGTTGACATGTGAATTGATAAGACACAACTCAAAGAATTGGTGCTGGATCCCAACTAGAACAACACTCAAAATAAAATTTCCATTGTGACAATATTATAAATTATATTTAGTTATTTGTACTGAATAATAACTGTTACCTCCTCCTGTCCTTCAGCTGTTTAACTTCCTCAACAAGAACAGCAGCAAAAAGAAGGATGAAGAGGACTGCTGGGTGACTCTACTAGTCAAGACCATTTCACAACACCACACCCAGACACTCCGCTTCCAGACACACTCCTAAAAGAAACGCAATGCATTCAGAAAAAATATCTTCAATAAAGTTATTTATAGACAAAAAAAAACTCTGGTGTAATTTCTGTTCCTTACCTTCAGATGGCAATGTTGCAACACTAACAGTAGCTGTCTCTCAGACTTCCATGTTAACTCTCAAAACAATAAATTACACCTCCATGCATGTTATATAAAATATGGTTGGATAATTAATCTGGGACTGAAAGAGCAATATTATTAATAATTCTATAATCACATCCTTGTTGACTAGCTCAGTCTTTTTGATCGTTTGTCTGCAGAGGAGCTACTTTCTCTGCTTGGTCACTGATAACTTTGTCATTGCTTTAGAACATCACTTTTACATGAACATTATACTTGTTGATAAAATGCTATTTGTACTTAGTGAACATAAATTAAAGCTGATTGTTCTACATGTGTCAGTGACAGGTATCTTTCATCATGGACATTTTCATTTACAACATTGTTACATGTATTATCTGATTTAATTGTTTGGTTTGTGTGTTCAGGTTCCTTTGACGTGTCATCATTCCACCTGTGGCTTCGTATCGTTCTCTTCCTGGTTCTGACCTGCGTTGTCATAGCAGCCATGGTGACCACCAGGAAGAGGGGCCGTGGAACAGACAGACCAGAGCGTCTTTCCCAACGCCTCTGAGCCAGACGCCCCACAGCAGGTGAGGATATAGATTTGATTTGATCCTTGATTTATTTTATATAATACAAATAATCATAATAATAATAATAATATAATAATAATAATAATATTATAATAATATAAAAAGTTTATCTTAATATAATAATAATAATAATAATAATATAATCGTTACGGCCCTCAGCAGGTGAAGTGACGGAAATGTTGCTGTTTTTGGGCTACAAATGAAACAGTTTCACATACTTAGGGGGGATCATTGCCTTGATCTCTTTCACTATACTGTCCATGAACTTTAAACCTGACCTGAAAAACGGTAAAGTCAGATGCTCAAATTCTCTAATTATACTTTCGATTATTTTTTCAAAGGGTTCAATCTGCTGACGGTTGTCCTGCATTATTTTGTCAGTGAGATGTTCAAACGGTTTCAATCCTTTCCAAATGTAATGCTCTATCTCATCCCCGATCTTCTCAGCCACATCAACGGCCTTCTCAGCCAAAGGCAGGAGCTGGTCACCGATGTCCTCAATGTAAAGCCTGTGGTCGTAGAAAGACTTTTAGATTACATTCTAGTTTTCACTAGTCAACACTGACAGTGAAACTGAATGAATAATAATAGTACATATCTCTTGACTTTAAAGTCCTATTGTAATGATGTGTTCATAATGAATTAGTTGAGGTTCTACTTACTGGGTCTGTTGAGTAAACTTGTGGGCTTTCACCTTTAGGAAGACATCTTGGACGGGTCTGGTCATGTCCTGGAACACCTTGTTGATGTCTTCCTCAGAGAAAACCGCTCGCTTCAACTCAGACTCAGACTCAGTGCCTGTTGAACACAGAGACACACAATGTTAGGTTATTATTCAGCCAAATACACAGATTAGGTGAAGATTCTGAGAGTATAAATGATGTTTTTATTTTACCATGGGTGTAGGTAAACACAATGAGAAGAGTGGCAATGAGTGAGAGTTTCATGTTTGATGATGTCCAAGTTGTAACTAAAGAATGAGAAACAAACAGTTTAACAAAATTGATAAAATCGCTGAAATGTCCTAAACACAATTTTACTTCATCTCCACATTATCCTTACAGTCGTATTATACATGATCCTGTTCTATTTATCTTTCAGTCCAATTACAGAATTATATTAATACACAAATTGTGAATCACAACACTACACTGCTTCATGAAACGTACCTTCTATTGGAGGACTCCTGCACTGACTGTCCCTTCTGTCAAGAGCGTTGATAGATAAAATAAAACATAAAATAAAGTTTACTTTTGCAGATAAGGATTTGTCCTTGAGTGTGATAGGTTAGTTGTGTGTGGTTTGATCCTTGATTCTAGCCAATAACAAGAGAAATACAAAGTCCAGGGTTGTGCTTTGCTGGGTGCCTTTTCACCATGATATTGTAGGACAAGAGACCTGGCTCTCTTCAGTTAATAGCACTATCATTAACATTTCAGCAAATTGGGGGGGGGGGGGGGGGTATGTTGTGAAGGAGGAGGGGGGCTCAGTAAACCCCCCCGCACATTAGAGGCTGTGTGGATTGACCCCTGGTGTCACTGGGATCTGTAGATTTTATTTTTACATTATTTTTACATATTACATTATTCCATATACAGAGAATACTTCTTTGGGTCAGCGGGATGTTTTAGCACCTTTGAAACTACAGGCTACAACAGGGAACAGCTTTATTTTAAAGACGTGAACTCTGACTAAATTAGAGAGAGAGAGAGAGAGAGAGAGAGAGAGAGAGTTAGAAGAACAAAGCATTAGTAAGAGAAGGCATTAAAATGACATTTTATCTTATTAATTTATTTATATTATATTTATAAGACGTCAACACTGGCTTTCTTGTTTTTCGACATGAGACTTCCTACTTTCCCAAAATATGTATTTTTTAAAAGGATGTGCCTTTTAACATAAAATAAGAGAGTGAGAGATTTGTTTTTATAAAGTGACATATTATCTTAACGTGACTTGTATGACCTGTCTGTGAACATATGTGTAGGGGAACATGTATGACCTGTCTGTGAACATATGTGTAGGGGAACATGTATGTGAATGTGTCACAGGTTAGCGATAATTATTTTATAAAGCAATTAAAAATATCATCAGTATATTTAACACACATGCATATATGATAACATTTTAAACATAAATATGTTGATCCACAAACATAAATTTAATTTAGCAATTTCAGATTACATCATCGTTTCTATCATCTCCTATGAACTCTCCTCTTCAGGTGTCAGAGGAGAACCTCTCTATCTCTACCACAGGAGATGATGTCACTCTGCCTTGTGTCAATGTGTTACACAGAGTAGATTTTAGTTATTGATCCATTAATAGTCACTCCTATCAGTTAGTTATTGATTTAGAGTCACTCCTATCAGTTAGTTATTGATTAAGAGTCACTCCAATCAGTTAGTTATTGATTAAGAGTCACTCCCATCAGTTAGTTATTGATTAAGAGTCACTCCTATCAGTTAGCCATTGATGCCTTAGTGTCACTCTTTGGTCTGTTTTCTCCCAGAGCTGCTGCTCCTGATAGTTCCAGTAGGGGGTGCCCTGGTGCTACCAGGCCTGTTTGCTGCTGTCATCATCCTCCGCAGGTGGAAAATTGGAAAAATCTCTTCATGTTTTAATATGAATTGTAACAGGTAATAACAAATCTTAAGAAGTTGTGAGTGTGTGTTAATGTGCTAACAGTGTTATTGTTGTTTATTTGTCCAGGGTTTAAATTACTTAAGTGTTGCCATGCCGACAATGCACCAGTCTAAGGTAAGTCTTCTATCATGAGACGCCTCCTTCAAGCAGAAAGACAGTGAAGTCTGGAACAGTCTATATCAGAGATGAGACTAGTCAGTGTGGTCTGGAACAGTCTATATCAGAGAGGAGACTAGTCAGTGGTTTGGAACAGTCTATATCAGAGAGGAGACTAGTCAGTGTGGTACAGTCTATATCAGTGTAAATTCATTCATGAAAGGGCTACATAAGCTACAGTTAAGCTGCAGAAATTGTATGAATAAAGATCAGTACCCTTCATTGATGAAGAAGTGTAATAAAGACGGTTATCCTGTATGGATTATTATTATTGGTTATTCGTATGAAGTCTGTTTTTCTGGAAAAATGCTAACAAGGAATGTCTCAGGAACACCAAGTTCTAGGGATTTGTAGTCCACATCTTCAGGAGAGGCATAAATGGTTTTATTATGAGAAGAGAGGAATATGGTACAGAGACTAAAAGTAAAGTTATTTTTGTTTACTTAAAAACCCAGACATATTACATTCATAGACATAAAATAAAGTGGAAATCAATCAAATATATTGTAAAAAACAAACAACATCTTTATACATACATAACACACATTATACATACGTTACACACACATTTTCTCATACATTCTAGAAACATAACTTCTTACATGTTGCGAATACAAATATATGGATACATGCTATTTACACATGGTGTTCTAATTCTAAAGACATATGATCACAATGATTGCTGAATATTTCACTAAATGTTTCCCTATTATAAAGAAGGTCCATTCTTTTGGTCACCACTAGAGGGACTACAGAATGTCACATTTTGCTGACATTTAAATGCTCGTATGGCAATGCCTCCTCGTACCTCAATGATCTAACCACACCTCACAGTCCCTCCTGCTCTCTCAGGTCTGGGGACAGCCTCCTTCTCCTCATCCCCTAAACTAAGCTCTGCTCAATGAGTGACCGGGTGTTCAATGCTGCAGCCCCCCGTCTGTGGAATGCCCTCCCAGACCATCTGAGGATGCCACACATTCTATCCTCTTAAATGAGGCCTAAAAACGTTTCTCCTAAAAAAGCATAGAGGTTGGTTATCCCTTTGGGTTCATAACTCTGTGATTATTAATTTGGTCTTTGACGCTCACTAACAGTAACAGAGGTTTGTAATAACTCTGCTTTTTATTACTACTTGATTATTTCTTAGCTCTGCTAGGTTCGCTGATAGTAGCATAGAGGTTTGTAATAACTCTGCTTTTTATAACTACCTGATTATTTATTAGCTCTGCTAGGTTCGCTGATAGTAGCATAGAGGTTGTTGGAGTCTACAGGTTCCTTCTCTGCTCCTCTGCTAGTAGAGGGCTTCACTGTGGCGTAGGTCACCATCTCACCTCCATACTTTGGACCCTAGACAGGAAATGATGAAGTAGAAAAATATGTTTTTTCAAATGACAAATATAAAATACAATAGAATCTATTGAATTTAAACGGCTTAATTTTAATCAACATATTGGTATTTGACATTCACATTTTAAATACAGACTAATCTAAAACACAAACACAACACATTGATACTCTGTTGATGTCTAAACTCTCAGGTGACAGTATTAACATTGAAACAGAGAACGTACGTGTCTGCTTGTCTTGTTGTCAGAGTGGTTGATAGAAGCGTAGGTCATCTTGTCTTCAGAGTCTTCCTGCTGAGACTACAAACAGCACTAATGTTCACACAACACTTAAGACCACTGACTAGTCTCCTCTCTGATATAGACTGTTACAGACCACACTGACTAGTCTCCTCTCTGATATAGACTGTTCCAGACCACTGACTAGTCTCATCTCTGATATAGACTGTTCCAAACCACTGACTAGTCTCCTCTCTGATATAGACTGTTCCAGACCACACTGACTAGTCTCCTCTCTGATATAGACTGTTCCAGACCACACTGACTAGTCTCCTCTCTGATATAGACTGTTCCAAACCACTGACTAGTCTCCTCTCTGATATAGACTGTTCCAGACCACACTGACTAGTCTCCTCTCTGACATAGACTGTACCAGACCACACTGACTAGTCTCCTCACTGATATAGACTGTTCCAAACCACTGACTAGTCTCCTCTCTGATATAGACTGTTCCAGACCACACTGACTAGTCTCATCTCTGATATAGACTGTTACAGACCACACTGACTAGTCTCCTCTCTGATATAGACTGTTCCAGACCACACTGACTAGTCTCCTCTCTGATATAGACTGGTCCAGACCACACTGACTAGTCTCCTCTCTGATATAGACTGTTCCAGACCACACTGACTAGTCTCCTCTCTGATATAGACTGTTCCAAACCACTGACTAGTCTCATCTCTGATATAGACTGTTCCAGACCACACTGACTAGTCACCTCTCTGATATAGACTGTTCCAGACCACACCGACTAGTCATCTCATCTCTGATATAGACTGTTCCAAACCACTGACAAGTCTCCTCCCTGATATAGACTGTTCCAAATGACACTGACTAGTCTCCTCTCTGATATAGACTGTTCCAGACCACACCGACTAGTCATCTCATCTCTGATATAGACTGTTCCTAACTACTGACTAGTCTCCTCTCTGATATAGACTATTCCAGACCACACTGACTAGTCTCCTCTCTGATATAGACTGTACCAGACCACACCGACTAGTCTCCTCTCTGATATAGACTGTACCAGACCACACTGACTAGTCTCCTCTCTGATATAGACTGTTCCAGACCACACTGACTAGTCTCCTCTCTGATATAGACTGTACCAGACCACACTGACTAGTCTCCTCTCTGATATAGACTGTACCAGACCACACTGACTAGTCTCCTCTCTGATATAGACTGTACCAGACCACACTGACTGGTCTCCTCTCTGATATAGACTGTACCAGACCACACTGACTAGTCTCCTCTCTGATATAGACTGTACCACACTGACTAGTCTCTTCTCTGATATAGACTGTACCAGACCACACTGACTAGTCTCCTCTCTGATATAGACTGTACCAGACCACACTGACTAGTCTCCTCTCTGATATAGACTGTACCAGACCACACTGACTAGTCTCATCTCTGCTCTGTTTGTGTGAACGAACACTCACCTTGTTGTCAGTACCGGCTAATGGGATGGGCTGGTTTGCTGTTGGCCTGACAATAATGATGCCGTTCAGACTCTGTGAAAGTAAACAACAACATTGATTAACACGTCTGATTAGAAATGTCTCAAAATAACGGTTTTGTTGTGTAAATATCTCGATTAATTTACTCACAAGCTGTTCAATTGATGTCTGGTTTGCTGTGAATTGGTTCGGGGGAAATGTTGCCATTAAATAAGACAATATCTTATGTACATAATTTATAATCTTTTAAAACATTAGCTTTTGAGGATTTGTATTTTTTCCGTGGTACCTGTTGACCTTTTCTTCCTGTGGAGGACAATGACAGCAGCAACCAGGCCTAGCAGCACCACAGCACCCCCTACTGGAACTATCAGGAGGAGCAACTCTGGGAGGGAACAGACTATGACACTAAGGCCTGGGGGGTATTCCATCAACCGCGCTAATGAAATCGGAGCTTTTTAGAAAAAGCCTGGCTTGAACTAACTTCAACTTGGATTTTAGCCTCAAGTCATTCCATGAACACATTTCAGCCGTTTCCAGTCAACGTTAACTCAAGCCAGGCTTGTATAAGCTGGCATTTGTGCACGCACGGAGAACAGAAGCAGGCCGGAACAATCGATTGTCAAAAAGCAGATAAAGTGTCGCAAAATCCAGAAAGAGCGGTGCTATTCTCGCGAGAAAACCACGTCAAAGGAATTCGCCACTGTCTCATCACCAAAAAGGGCAACACTGCTGCGATTTTCAAGGCCAGGGAAAGTGCGTGGCCTAAAATTGCAGACAGATTAAATGCGTAATTTAGTAGCCTACATTTTTATGTAAATTAACATTGACATCGTTATGATGAGACTGCGGCATCAGCAGGCTCAATAGAAGGAAATCTGAATTACAAACAATATAGGCGCCACAATATAGGCCCCATAACCTTCACAGGCTCCCTGGTGGCTCATCAGGCAAAGAGCACGCTCCATGGATAACAAGTGCTTATTGCAATGGCTGGGGTTTGATCCCGGCCTCAAGCGAGGCTAGAGGCTGCCTCTTTATTGCGCCAAAAAAGAAGCAGAAATGCTCTGTAATTAATATTTTTTTTAATATGGTGACAAACAAATATCATTTTCAATGTCACATTGTGTTCTAGATCGATATCTGTCACAAATAATGCAATTACAATAAGGAAATGGAATGCCAAAGTGAACACTTATTTGTCATTGCAGCATTTTACTTTTTTAGGCCTATGTTTAATGTGGCAAGGTTGTGAACACAGGAATTGGACGTAAACACTTACATTCATGCTTGGTCACATACATTGCGAGAAAAAGGTCTGAACCTACGTATGTTTCCGAACACGGACACACGGTATGTGACAAAAGTGAAGCGAGCGAGAAAAGACACTTGACGGAACTGTCTTTTGGGATTTTGTTTCCACCTGTTGGATATTTCTTGTAACACAGCTAAACTAAGCTTGACAGTTAGCCTACTACGGAGCAGGCTAGTTCAGTGGTAAAATTTACCTTGGTAACTCAGCGGGGATTCGTATTAGCCACAGTAATGGAACGGATCTCTCACTAAAATTTGCGAGATTTATCAAAATAAGCCAGGTTTTTTGCTTATCTACCTTGATGGAATACCCCCCTGATTTCCCGTACAGGGATTAAGCCAAGTCATAGACTAAAAAACATTTTCAATGGAGAGTCTCCATTGACAGCGAGATTTAGTCTAGAACCAGACTTGATCCCCGTACGGGAAACCGGGCCTAAAGGGTTATCAGACCACAATGGATTAACATACATAAATATTTATCTTAAATTGCTAATCTTAGTTTTACTGACTATTGGCGTCGTTCTCTGTCTTTTCTTCATTTTTGTTTCCTGGACAAAGGTGAAAGGTGACAGAAAGGTGAAAGGTTAATTAAAGCAGCACTGTATCTAATGGTCTGATTACATTATATTTATGTAAACACACTGTAGGACAACAACTAGAGACCAGAGGCATTTATATGAATGAAGCAGCAGAATAAAACAGGAGTGTCTCTAAAGGGATCTGTATCTATCAAGGTAAACCTGGGTCTGAGTCTTAAGGTCTAAACACAAGGAACTGTTGAAGGAGTTTCACTATTACTGACTTAATATTAAACTGAGACATATAAACCAGCAGAGGATTTCCATAACTACATTGAAGACCACTCCCTAACGGTTAGAAAATGAAGCTCACTTTGGTTTGTCTTACTGTTGGCACTGCGGTCTTCTTCATCTAAAATGGAATTAGAGATTCATATGAAACAATGTTTATGATACTGTGTGGGTCATAATTATTATTATTGTTATTTAATATTTGGGGAAATGTTGGTCATCTTAACTGACTGGTTGTTGTTGTTGTTGTTGTGAGTGTTGCTGTTGTTTTTGTTGTTGTTGTAGTTGTTGTGGGTGTTTTTGAAGTTTTTGTTGTAGTTGTTGTGGGTGTTGTTGGTTTGTTAGTTCCAGATTTGTTTCCTGGTCAAGGAAACAGCTAATGAAACGCTGCATCAATTTTAAACTACAATACCCATTATGACAGGAAAGTAAAAATCAGAGTTATGATACTAATAAAGCATCAGCTCTGTCTTCTAAATGAAACATTGTTCAACTAAAACAGTCCGTCAGGAAGGGGAAGGAAACAAAGGACGTACACATACAAAAGGTTTAGCATGTGACCATACAAACAGGAAATAGAAAACAGGTTTCCTACCAGAGAATTCAACCAGGAAGTCAATAAATGTCTCCTGGTTTCCCCTCTCATCAGTCAGCTGACACCTGAACTTCCTGTTGTTGTTGTTCTCTTCCTGGAGAGTCAGACTGATGGAACATCTACTCTCACCTGAGACCTCCTCCTGGTTAGACTTTACTACACCACCAGCTCCATCCAGCCATTTCATTATGATGTGTTGGTCACACAGTGTAGGATCATATGTCAACAGAGAACATGTTAAGGTCACATGTGTTCCAGGCTGCGGATCAGTCACTGGTGGAGATAGGGAGACTGGCAAAAAGAAAAGAAAACAATGATTATTTCACCTAACCAGTGACTAGTAACTAATGACTACACTCAATAAACAGGTTAGGTTTAACTGATACAACAGTACTTACTGTTGAGAAGAGACAGATACACTAGTTCATCAGCTCCATACTGTGATCCAGTTGACTCAAATTGTCTACAGGTGTAGAGACCAGCATCTTGAGCTGTGACTCTCTGAACAGTCAGAGAACAGTTAGGGATCAGACTCAGTCTGTCTCTAGCTGGATGCTCTGTGGCTGTAATCATTCCTAAATTAACCACCTCAATAGCATCACGGTTATCTCTGTTGTAGAGCCATGTAGTTGAGGAGCACTCTGAGTATGTGGATATAACATTGACACAAGGCAGAGTGACATCATCTCCTACTCTGGGGTAGATATAGAGAGGTTCTCCACTGACACCTGAGGAGGAGAGTTAAAATGAGATGATAAGATTTATGAAATGTAATGTGACACAGAAATCTAATATAAAAAAGACATCTAAACAATTTGTGTCATGATATTTTGGAAACCAGCTTTTGAGTTTATTGTTGTAATGGTATTTTAGAAACCAGATTTTGAGTTTAAATAAAACAATGGGAACTCAGTAACCATTTTCAGGATCCGCTCATTGGCCTCCTCAGTCTGCACTACCCGCCTGCAGCAACCCAAACCCTAACCCTAACCCTAACCCCATCTGTAGCGACCCTAACCCTAACCCCATCTGTAGCGACCCTAACCCTAACCCCGCCTGCAGCAACCCAAACACAAACCCTAACCCCGCCTGCAGCAACCCAAACCCTAACCCTAACCCTAACCCCATCTGTAGCGACCCTAACCCTAACCCCGTCTGCAGCAACCCTAACCCCAAACCCTAACCCTAACCCTGCCTGCAGCAATCCAAACCCTAACCCTAACTCTAACCGAAACCCTAACCCCGCCTGCAGCAACCCAACACACCCTCTGCTGTTACAATATTTAATTTGAATCTTAACCATAACTGGTCCATTCTGCGAGGTCAAACACAGTTTTAGAGCAGTTTTGTAGGCCAGACTTTTATTTGGACACAACGTGGCCCAAAGGGGGTAAGGAGTCAGACAGAGTATTAATATGAAGAGAAAACAAACTATGTACTGAGCACACTTTTTCTGTTGAGCTTAACATGTTACCAAGTGGGCCTGATACATGTTTCCGCTCTCATACCTGCTGAGACATGCACATACATGTTCTTCTACATGTTCCCAGACAGGTCATACATGTTCCTCTACACATACAGTCTGTATGTTCGGTATAAACACCCGTCACCCCTGCATTAGTTAAGGGGTTAAGTGCCTTGCTAAAGGGTACTAGGGCTGCCGTTACCAGCTCCTTGAGGCACTAAGTCATTTCCTGTCTGTAATTCTATACCAGGGGTTGAACAATTGACCTAATAGACATTACTTAACATATTAAAATAGTCTAATTAAGTTTTAGTAATATTTATATGAATAGAAATAGATACTATATTATATGATGTCCATAGCGATTACTCTAAATTGTTTTGGCAAAATGTCAGAGAGCACCTTAAAGTAATACATCAAGATAACATTGTAGTGTTGAAATGAATGAATGTTGACTTACCTGCTGCTATGTGTAAAATATAAATCATAAATATTCCCAGTTTAGTTGGTTTAAACTCAGTCTCTGTCTTCTGTGTCTCCATCATCTCTCTCTCTCTCTCTCTCTTTATCTTATTGGTCTCTGTCTATCTCTCTCTCTCTCTTTATCTTATTTGTCTGTCTCTCTCTCTCTCTCTGACTCTTTTTGTCTCTGCTTCTCTATATATGTGTCTCTTTGACACTTTTAGTATGTGTGTGTCTGATGTCATTCTCTCTTCCTCCTACACTGTGCACTCTCTCTCTCTTTCTCTATGTTTTATTCGTCTTCTTGCTCTTACTTCCTACAACAAAACAAACAAAGAAATAAACTGCTTCGCAAAATCCTCATCAGCTTTCCCCGCACAGAAGTATTAAATGTTACAAACTCATTTACAAATTGTTGTGATATATGAGAGAAAACACCCGCATACTTAAAAATTTTTTTTAATAAAAATTATTTAATTATTTAATGTTAAACAACAAAAGAAAAAACAGAGTGGATGTCTTAGAAATTAAGAAAAGAACACATCATGTTTAAACCTCATCTCACAATAACCCTGTTCCACTTAATATACTCTCTCTCTCTCCACCGTTCACACTCTACCACTCTCTCTCATTGTTTCTGTCTCAGTGTCTCTCTACCACTCTCTCTCTCATTGTATCTGTGTCAGTGTCTCTCTACCACTCTCTCTCTCATTGTTTCTGTCTTTCTACCACACTACCAATTTATCTCTCTCTCTCTCTCTTTGTTTTTGCAGATAGAAAATATGACATCCCTTTTAAAACACATATTTTACAGACAGCACAGACGAAAACAAACATGTTGTTTTTGTCTGGCAGATTTCTTAAAGTTAATCAAACTTTAAAGATTTAGACTGGTTAACGTTGAAACCCCTGCACTCATGTAGCTAGCTAATGGAAACACGGTCAGTTTACCCTCAAACCGCTAGCTAGCTAATGCAAACGGTGGTTGCTCATTTTAGCCCCAGCAACACCTTCATAGAAGGAGTGGAGGATGTGCTAGTAGAGGGAGCACGCAGACCAGCCTGTGGGTATTGTGGTTCTGCTTTCTGCAAATATAAATTCCCCCTGAGTGGGTTTTGGCACGATATGAAACAGTTAAAAAAAGGTTATTACAGTTTGAAAGAAAAATCTATAAATAATTATTACAGTCTTGTACAAATCTAAAGCATAACTCAAAATCGTTATTAAGTCAAATGGAGAATTTAAGAGTTCCAAGAATCTGGTTGCTGTGGTAACAAGTCTGGTTAAATGGGAAACTGACTTTGTGAAAGAATCTGATCAAATTAACTTGGTATTGGCTAGGTAGGCTAATGTATGTGAAATGTGGCCCAGATAAACTGGATGCTAGGCTATATGCTACACAGAAGATTAGGTTGCAGAGACAAATTAGCTGGATGCTAGGCTATAAAATACACAGTAGATTAGGTTGCAGGGACAGATAGCCTGGATGCTAGGCTATAAGCTACACAAAAGGTTAGGTTGCAGAGACAGGAGTTTAGTTTAGTACTTGAATACTCAACTTTCAGTATGACATCATCATTGTGTATTATTACTAACAACAATAATAAGCTAAAGATAGTCTTTATATTATGAAAATGGAAAACTCAGCTGAATGGCCTGCTGCAATAATCCAAAAGTATTAACTTATATTATTATAAATTTAGGGAAGCATTCTGGTTAAGAGTCTGTAGGCTACAATGGAGTGAAGTACCCCCCCCCCCCCTTTATCTGGAAGAAGGAGTAGTTTCACACCCACAAGTAGTGGTGATGCTGATCAGCTCAAAAGTTGACCACCAGTCAAATTCTTTATTTACTTGTACGATGAACCTTAGTGATGGATGCTTGTGATTATGACATCATTAACTAAAAACCCACAAACCAGTGGTTATCTCCGTTACCATGGTAACTGTCCTCTGTGGTCACATTCATTTTAAATTTGTATTTATTTTCATTCATACATATTTGACACAGAATCGTCTTTTAGTTCTTCATCAAACCAGGATTAGAGTTAATAGCCTGAATGACATCACCTTCATCAGGGCTCTTCAAACTGACCACAACATGTTCTTGGTGTTGTCTCATTAGTCGTTTGACATGAGGAAGTTTCAGACACTAGTGTACAAGATACTGGAGTATGGGGGTGGTACACACAGAGACAGACAGAGCAGTATGGACACAACTAAAGACAGAGGACCTCTGATAATCCAGATACTGATCATCACAACTCTACTCTGGACTGGTAGGCTGACCTGACTATCTTTTATGTTTTGTGAAAGATTTCACTCTGTTAATCTCCCAACACTAATATCTTGTAGGAAGTGAGAGTTTTCTGGTTGAGCGATAAGAAGGTAGAGAGAAGAGAGAGAGAGAGAGAGATAGAGAGAGAGAGAGAGCACAGAGAGAGAGACAAAGAAACACACAGCAAATCAAAAACCAAGATCTAGAGAGAGAGAGGGAGAGAGATGTGAGAGAGAGTGATAGAAGTGATAGTTTCATGGTTGAGATATAAGAAGGTAGAGAGAGAGGGAGGGAGGGAGAAGGGGGGGGGTAGAGAATGGGATGATTAGACTTACTGAGAGCAAGAAAGAGAGGTAGAGTGTAAAGTAAAAGACTGATTTACAAAAACAATTATTTGATTAATTAAACAATATCTATAATAAAAATACCACTGGTTTTCTGCTGTTTGACAAATCAAACCAAATCAAATTAAATCAGGTTAATTTATAGACCACATTTAAAACAGAGTTGACGAAAGTGCTGTACAATGCCATTGAAACAGTACATCCTATTATGAAGACAGGAATCTCTATGTATGTATGTATGTATGTATGTATGTACACTGCTCAAAAAAATTAAAGGAACACTTTTTAATCAGAGGATTGCATCAAGTCAATTAAACTTCTGGGACATTGATCTGGTCAGTTAAGAAGCAGAGGGGGTTGTAAATCAGTTTCAGCGGCTTTGGTGTTAATGAAATTCACTACAGGTGCACTAGAGGGGCAACAATGAGGCAACCCCCAAAACAGGAATGGTTTTCCAGGTGGAGGCCACTGACATTTTTTCCCTCCTCATCTTTTCTGACCGTTTTTCACTAGTTTTGCATTTGGCTATGGTCAGTGTCACTACTGGTAGCATGAGGCGATACTTGGACCTAATTTATTCCAAACCTTAATGACACACATATTAATGCTAACTAAATCATTTAATATAAGCGTAGGCGCGTATTCAATTAATTACCTTGCGGATATCGTCACAAGTGTGTGGATACCGGAGAATAAAGCAGAGCGGCCGCTTCAGCATGGATTCTAACTTTCTTCCCCCCTCCTCCCTCTCTTATATTCTAGCCGCGCGCCCAGTCGTATCCCGTGAGCCAGATGGTGGGACTCACCCCTCCCCCCCTGTATTTCCTGTTATTCAGTTTCCGGTTTGCCCCCTTTTGCACTCATTCAGCATTAGCGTTTATGATTATCCTCACACTGGTGATCTGTCAGAGGAATGAATGCCTCATCCCCACCGCGGTCCTGCAGAGCCCTCTACTGAACAGATGCTGTCACAACCCTCAAAATATCTAAGCCTGCGTCCAAATACCCATAAAAGCCGTCTATATAGTAAGCCAGAAAAAGATTTAGTATGTCCCAATACATAGTGTGTCAAATGTAGTAAGCCAAAAATACCAGGATGTCCTACTACATCTGATCGCATAAGACAGTATGCTAGCCAGCATGCTTTTCTGGCTTTTCTGACCCAAATGCTCAGCAAAGCGCGACTCTCCGCAACGATTTTCAAATTTGGTGCTACGCGCTGTGACGGATGTTATGACGACGTAGTATGTTTCAATTGCATGCATACTTTAGCCCACTTTAAGCAATAGCACATACTTTGTAAGGGCAGCTGGAGTACCTACTAAAAGAAAAAAGTAGTAGTATGCGATTTGAGACGCAGCATAAGTGACTAAAACCCCACTATTAGAAATGGACCGCTAATGAGTTCCTCCTCTCCCATTGGCCCTCACTGCACTGTGAGGACTGGAAGGAAACTGATAATGGTCATTTCTATTGGGTCACTGGTTTGACCTCCGGTATAGAAATACACACAGGAAGTGACTAAGTGACTGAAATGGCTAATTTCCACACCAGGTTACAGGTCATGTTGTTATGTATGGGAACGGTTATTTTCCCGTTTCCAGTGGCAACAGTTGTGTAGGGTACGGTAGATAACTGTCCTGTTTCATCCTGTTTTTCACTTCCCTTCTGTTGAGGTTCCTAGCACACTGACCCGGTACTTGGAGGTGGAGCTAGAAACACGGCACGCAAGATAACCTTTAGATTCAATGTACAAATGCAAACAAACCCGCTATTTTTAAATAGTCTCTGTCACAATTGTTGGGCTATCATATAAGCACCTCACGCAAAGGCAAATTATTTGTATTTAATAGTGATGTGGCGATGAACCCCGCCTACATTTTAGGGTACCTGTTTGCAGTGTAAACGTGAAGCAGATATAGGGTTAGGTACTGGTTGGAATGGGTTAGGTACTGGTTGGAATGGTTTCATACTGGTTTCAACGGTACTGTACCGAAAGTGTTGGGTGGAAAAACGTCAAAAGGTTACTGGTGCCTAATAAACCTTTAGGTTATTAACCTCTTAACTGCTGCTGGGGTGAGGAGTGTTTATACTGAACATACAGACTGTATGTGTAGGGGAACATGTATGACCTGTCTGGGAACATACAGACTGTACGTGTAGGGGAACATGTATGACTTGTCTGGGAACATACAGACTGTATGTGTAGAGGAAAATTATTAACACTATTAAAATAAATTTTTTAAAACTCAATATATTGACCCACAAACATTATGAATTTAATTTGAGATTTTAGCTTGGATAATAACTTCAAAATGATTAGATTCCTTTGATACATGACATTTCATAGATCTTATCATCTCATATTAACTCTCCTCCTCAGGTTTCGGAGGAGAACCTCTCTATCTCTACCACAGAGTCGGAGATGATGTCACTCTGCCTTGTGTCAATGTGAAACCCACATGCTCCTCAACTACATGGCTCTATGGCAGAGATTACCGGGAGACTGTTGAGGTGGTTCATTTAGGGAAGATTACAGCTACAGAGCATTCAGCTGGAGACAGATTGAGTCTGAACCCCGCCTGTTCTCTGACTGTTCAGAGAGTCACAGCTCAAGATGCTGGTCGCTACATCTGTAGACAATTAGGGTCAACTAAACCACAGTATAGAACTGATGAACGAGTGTATCTGTCTCTTCTCAACAGTGAGTACTGTTATATCAGTTGAACTTAACCTGTTCATTAAGTGTAGTAGTCATTGGGTACTCTTTACTAGTTATATAAAATAATTATTATCTTTTTTTTTCTCTCTGCCAGTCTCTCCATTCCCACCAGTGACTGATCTGAAGCCTGGAACACGTGTGACCTTAACATGTTCTCTGTTGACATTTGATCCTAATACACCGTGTGACAAACACATTATAATGAAATGGCTGGATGGAGCAGGTGGTGTAGTAAAGTCTAACCAGGAGGAGGTCTCAGGTGAGAGTAGATGTTCCATCAGTCTGACTGTGACACTCCAGGAAGAGGACAACAGTAGGAAGTTCAGGTGTCAGCTGACTGAGGGGGGAAACCAGGAGACATTTATTGACTTCCTGGTTGTATTCTCTGGTAGGAAACCCGGGGGGGGGGGGGGGGGGGTATTCCATCAAGCTAGATAAATGAAAAGTCTGGCTTGTTTAGATAAGTCTGGCTAATTTTCGTTAGAGATCCGTTCCATTACTGTGGCTAATACGAATCCCCACTCAGTTACCAAGGTAATTTATACCACTGAACTAGCCTGCTCCGTAGTAGGCTAACTGTCAAGCTTAGTATAGCTGTGTAACAAAGAATATCCAACAGGTGGAAACAAAATCCCAAAAGACAGTTCCGTCAAGTGTCTTTTCTCGCATGCTTCACTTTTGTAACTTTTTGTCCGTGTTCGGAAACATACGTAGGTTCATACCTTTTTTTCACAATGTATGTGACCAAGCATGAATATAAGTGTTTACATCCATTTCACTTTTCGATTTACAATTCCTGTGTTCGCAACCTTGCCACATAAACATAGGCCTAAAAATGTAAATGCTCAAATGACATAAGTGTTTACTTTGGAATTCCACTTCCTTATTGTAATTGCATTATTTGTGACAGAAATTGATCTAAAACACAACGTGACATTGAAAATGACATTTCTTTGTCACCATATAAAAAAAAATGTAATTATAGAGCTTTCATGCTATTTTCGTTGGCGCAGTAAAGAGATGACATACAATCGCGCTTAATGCCGGAACTGAACCCCGGCCCCTGCGATAAACGCTACCCATCAATAAAACATACTCTGGTGAGCTACCAGGGAACCCGTTCTCACATAGAGGCCTACATTAACCATGAATCAGATGTCCTATTATTGAGCCTGCTGATGATATAGCCGCAGTCTCATCATAACGATGTCAATGTTAATTTACATAAAAAGGTAGGCTACTAAATTACGTATTTAATCTGTCTACAATTTTTGGCCACGCAATTTCCCTTGCCTTGAAAATCGCAGCAGAATTGCCATTTTTGGTGATGACAGTCAGTGGCGAATTCCTTCGACGTGTTTTTCTCGCGAGAAGATCACCGCTCTTTCTGTTTTTTGCGACATTTTGCGATTGTTCCGGGCTGCTTCTGTTCTCCGTGCGCGCACACAATGTCAGCTTGTACAAGCCTGGCTTGAGTTAACGTTGACTGGAGACGACTGAATTGTGTTCATGGAACGACTTGAGGCTTAAGTCAAAGCTGATGCTTGTTCAAGCCAGGCTTTTTCTATTAAGTGCCGATTTCATTAGCGCGATTGATGGAATACCCCCCCGTTTTCTATTTCCTGTTTGTATGGTCACATGCTCAAGCTTTTAATGTAGCCCTTCTGTTTCCTTCCACCATATAATGCATTTATGATCAAACAAAACGTATCATTTAGTTTGACAAAGTTTCAGTCTGCTGTGCTTGTGATATACAGTGCATCCGGAAAGTATTCATACCCCTTCACTTTTTCCACATTTTATTATGTTACAGCCTAAATCCAAAATTGATTAAATAAAAAAAAATGTCTCAACATTCTACATACAATACCGCATAATGACAAAGTGAAAAAAGTATTTTTTGAAATTTTTTCAGCGGCAGGAACTGGGAAACTAGTCAGGATCAAGGGAAAGATGAATGGAGCAAAGTACAGAGAGATCCTTGATGAAAACCTGCTCAGGACCTCAGACTGGGGTGAAGGTTCACCTTCCAACAGGACAACGACCCTAAGCACACAGCCAAGATAACAAAGGAGTGGCTTCGGGACAAGTCTGTGAATGTCCCTGAGTGGCCCAGCCAGAGCCCAGACTTGAACCCGATTGAACATCTTTGGAGAGATCTGAAAATGGCTGTGCACTGACGCTCCCCATCCAACCTGATGGCGCTTGAGACGATCTGCAAAGAAGAATGGGAAAAACTGCCCCAAAATAGGTGTGCCATGCTTGTAGCATCATACTCAAGAAGACTTGAGGCTGTAATTGCTGCCAAAGATGCTTCAACATAGTATTGAGTAAAGGGTGTGAACACTTATGTACATGTGATATTTTATTTGTTTATTTTTAATACATTTGCAAAGAATTCAAACAACTTTTTTCACTTTGTCATAATGCGGTATTGTGTGTAGAATGTTGAGAATTTTTTTTTATTTAATCCATTTTGGAATTAGGCTGTAACATGATAAAATGTGGAAAAGTGAAGGATATGAATACTTTCCGGATGCACTGTAGGTTGCTTCGTTCATATCACATCTCTGTTTTCCAGTTACTGAAATTACTACTTTTTTTTTTTTTCCTTCATGACTAGCTCAGTCTTTTACATCGACTGTCTGCAGAGGAGCTAGCTTCTCTGCTTGGTTACTGAAAACCTGTCATTGCTTGGAACATCACGTTTACATGAACATTTTGGGCAAAACGTTTTTATTATTACATGCTAGCCTTTTTTAATGTAGCCCTTCTGTATCCTCCAACCATATAAACCCTTTCATTGTAGGCATTGGTTCTCTCTGTAGTCAGACACTTTCATTCAGAACAGAGATCTGCTGCTTCATTCAGAACAGAGATCTGCTGCTTCATTCAGAAATCTCTGCTGTAGGTTTCTGTCATACCGGTGGTTGTTGTGTTCAACATGTTGTTTTTTTACGATTACCTTCAACAGGAATAACACATGGAAAAATCAAGACAACAAGAAAAACAAAAACAAAAACCACAGCTACAAAAGCAACAACAACAACAGCAGCGGAGAGCTCTTTAGTCACCTCAGGTTCAAGTACTTCAGAACAAAGAGATGAGGATCAACTAGACACCGGTCAGTTTAGACTAACATCTTTATTTAACAACACACTGGTCAGTTAAGACTAACATCTTTATTTAACAAGACACCGGTCAGTTAAGACTAACAACTTTATTTAACAACACACTGGTCAGTTAAGACTAACATCTTTATTTAACAAGACACTGGTCAGTTAAGACTAACATCTTTATTTAACAAGACACTGGTTAGTTAAGACTAACAACTTTATTTAACAACACACTGGTCAGTTAAGACTAACATCTTTATTTAACAAGACACCGGTCAGTTAAGACTAACAACTTTATTAAATAAGACACCGGTCAGTTAAGACTAACAACTTTATTAAACAAGACACCGGTCAGTTAAGACTAACATCTTTATTTAATAAGACACCGGTCAGTTAAGACTAACAACTTTATTCCTAATGTTGAATAAAGACTATCAACTTTATCCCTAATACTGAATAATGATTACCAACATTACACCTTGTATTGGATAATCCTCAACCAACATTAATAATTAAATTTTAAATAATTAAAATCCCTAAAAGTCATACACTATTTCGTAAATCCTTTACTCCTTAATATAGAAGTATTTTTCTCTTAGACTCAGACCCAGGTTCCTCACTGATATGACTGCTGATATTACTGATATTATACTGACATTATTGCTGTTCTGCTTCTCTTTATCAACATACACAGTATTTTTTATTTTCACCTGGAAATCTATTTTGACTAGCTCAGTGTTTTGTGTATGTGATTGGTGTGTGTGAGCAGTATTATTGGTTTCTCTTCAGCAGTGCACAGACTTCCAGTGATCTGCCTGAACATTAGCTTAGCTCAAGCTTCATTAGGAATAATAATTACACACGTTGATAATTATTTACAGCAAAGCAGAATCATAGCTTGCCTTCTTTCTTTTCCCTGCTCAGTGACAGTGCAATCAAAGCAACAGAATATATGCTGAGCCACTAGTGTGTTTAACTGACTTACTGCTGAAAATGAAACATACTAATACTACAAATCATTGATTGTATTTGATATAGCGCCCTTCTAGGCACCCAAAGTGCTTTAAGCTGTATGGAGGACTCACAGTGTGCTGACCAATGTGTAGCCCCCACAAGCCTATTAGGAGCTGAAGGGATGATAACCAGGGTCGATGTAGGATGGGCAATTTAGCCAGGACACCGGGGTTACAGCAGCACTCTTTACGAGAAGTGCCATGGGATCTATAGTGACCACAGAGAGTCAGAACACCTGTTTAACATCCCATCTATAGTGACCACAGAGAGTCAGAACACCTGTTTAACATCCCATTTATAGTGACCACAGAGAGTCAGAACACCTGTTTAACATCCCATTTATAGTGACCACAGAGAGTCAGGACACCTGTTTAACATCCCATCTATAGTGACCACAGAGAGTCAGGACACCTGTTTAACATCCCATTTATAGTGACCACAGAGAGTCAGGACACCAGGGTTAACACCCCTACTCTTACAATAAGTACCATGGGATCTATAGTGACCACAGAGAGTCAGGACACCAGGGTTAACACCCCTACTCTTATGATAAGTACCATGGGATCTTTAGTGACCACAGAGAGTCAGGACACCTGTTTAACATCCCATTTATAGTGACCACAGAGAGTCAGAACACCTGTTTAACATTTCATCTATAGTGACCACAGAGAGTCAGAACACCTGTTTAACATCCCATTTAAAGTGCCCACAGAGAGTCAGGACACCTGTTTAACATCTCATCTATAGTGACCACAGAGAGTCAGGACACCTGTTTAACATCTCATCTATAGTGACCACAGAGAGTCAGAACACCTGTTTAACATCCCATTTACAGTGACCACAGAGAGTCAGGACACCTGTTTATTGTCCCGTCTGAAAAAGTCACTGTGTATTGAACAGTGTCCTCATCACTGTCCTGGGGCGTTGGGCTGCCACAGACCAGAGGGTAGAGTGACCCCTACTGGTCAACCAATACCACTTCCAGCAGCAACTGGTCTCCCATTCAAAGTGGAACCAGAGGCCTATACCACGAAGGAAGTTCAACCCTGGCAGTGTTTGTGTCACGACATTCGTGCAAGAGAGAACTATGAATAACTAAATTGAAGTTTTTAACAGTGGTATCTGTATTTTTCAAAAATTCAAAAACTCTACTTTGCAAAACGCAACTTTGCATTTGGTATTTGTACTACTTATTCTTATATTTAATAATCACATTACTCTTGTACATAATACATTTTATATATTTTTGATTTTATTTTATCAAATTTCATTCTTTAGTTTTATTTTGCACATTTACGCAGTTGGCAGGTTTACATTTCATTGTAGCCTACTGTATACACATGACGAATAAAACCGAACTTTGAACCGAGGTCCACGGGATCTTCCAGGATTGGTGATGCTATTTTCAAAGATAATTCATTGGTCAGTAGGCAGTGCTTTTATACGCGTTGATCTTTTAAATCGAACATTACCTGCTCTGGAGCAGGTTAGGTGTGCAGCATGAGTTACCATGGCAATTTACCCCGGTGTTAAGTGACCCACCGTCGTGGAACAGATAACCCCGAAGTTCCCTTGCTAACCCCAAACCTTTACCAAAGGTTAAACCTGAAGTTACCTCTAACCCCAAACCTTTACCAAAGGTTAAACCTGAAGTTACGTCTAACCCCAAACCTTTACCCCAGGTTAAATCTGAAGTTACCTCTAACCCCAAACCTTTACCCCGGGTTAAACCTGAAGTTACCTCTAACCCCAAACCTTTACCCCGGGTCAAACCTGAAGTTACCTCTAACCCCAAAATCCTGCATTGACCCTGAGGCAAGCCAGAGGAAAAATGCAGAGTGCTGTTGCTGTGGACAAAACTGATAATGACAGCTTCTTTACAGTTTGATATTCTTGGAACAACTCACCTATTTCTGAAATCTATACATACATACACATACATTTACCCATTGTCGTCTGTTTTTAAACACACCATCACTCTTACCTAATGGTACCAACTTCTATCTATCTCACATTTGACATGTTTGGTTTGTGTGTTCAGGTTCCTTTGACGTGTCATCATTCCACCTGTGGCTTCGTATCGTTCTCTTCCTGGTTCTGACCTGCGTTGTCATAGCAGCCATGGTGACCACCAGGAAGAGGGACCGTGGATCAGCCAGACGCCTCACAGCAGGTGAGGATATAGAGTTGATTTTATCCTTGATTTATTTTATATCCAGTTTATCTTAATATAATCGTTACGGCCCACAGCAGGTGAATATATCTGGGGGGGTCTTAGATTTCATTACCAGTAACAGTAACTGTATGCACACATACACACACACACACAGAATTTCTTTGAAATTCAAGTCTTCTCTCAATTTAATTTCTCAAACACAAACATTTCATGCCCCCTCACACACACACACACACACACACACACACACACTCATCTTTAGACACACTCACACACTCACACACTCACACACACACAGACACACACACACACACACACACACACACACACACACACACACACACACACACACTCATAAACTCATCCTCTCTTTATTTCTCACACACTTCCAGCGCCGGCCTCAGGCACAGAACTCCAGGTTCTAGAAGAATGACCCGGCCACAGGAATACACCTTCCTCATCACTTCATGTGTATTCATCCTTTTCCTCCATGAAACCTTGTCCCTGTCGACACCTCTCTGTGATGTGAAACTAGTGCTGTACTCACACAGTGATGATCAAAGCTCAGATTAAATTCAGTGTTATGGTCAATGCTTTGGTCTGAGCATTCACTTTTAGTGTCTGAAGCGATCAGAAAAACAGTAATTATCATTTACATTTACTTCTGCTCAATTATTTACATCTATGCTGTTGTATTGATTTGTTGTTGCCTTACTGATTCATTCTTGTTTTAATGATCCACATGTAAAGCACTTTGAGCTTCATTTGATGTATGAAATATAATGTTTATAATTATAATAACTTCCTATTGTCCTCTCTACAAAATCACCCTGGACAACACACACTGTAGGCAATAGGTAGTTGCTAATTTATAACTGAACTTGAAATGTAAGTAGAATGTGAAACGTACTCAAGACTGTGCACCGACATTGAAATTACACAGGTGAAACACAAATTGAAAAGTTGCATTTTCCACTAAGGTGTGCAGTGGCATTTTACTCACAAGTGAAGGGAGTGTTGCTGTTTGTAGGCTACAAATGAAACAGTTTCACATACTTAGGGGGGATCATTGCCTTGATCTCTTTCACTATACTTTCTATGAACTTTGAACCTGGCCTGAAAAATGGTGAGGTCAGATCATCAAATTCCCTAAATATACTTTCGATTGAGACTAGTCAGTATGGTCTGGTACAGTCTATATCGGAGAGGAGACTAGTTTGTGTGGTATGAAACAGTCTATATCAGAGAGGAGACTAGTCAGTGTGGTACAGTCTATATCAGAGAGGAGACTAGTCAGTGTGGTACTGTCTATATCAGAGAGGAGACTAGTCAGTGTGGTCTGGAACAGTCTATATCAGAGATGAGACTAGTCAGTGTGGTCTGGTACAGTCTATATCAGAGAGGAGACTAGTCTGTGTGGTCTGGAAAAGTCTATATCAGAGAGGAGACTAGTCAGTGTGGTACAGTCTATATCAGAGAGGAGACTAGTCAGTGTGGTACAGTCTATATCAGAGAGGAGACTAGTCAGTCTGGTACAGTCTATATCAGTGTAAATTCATTCATGAAAGGGCTACATAAGCTACAGTTAAGCTGCAGAAATTGTATGAATAAAGATCAGTACCCTTCATTGATGAAGGAGTGTAATAAAGAGGGTTATCCTGTATGGATTATTATTATTGGTTATTCGTATGAAGTCTGTTTTTCTAGAAAAATGCTAACAAGGAATGTCCCAGGAACACCAAGTTCTAGGGATTTGTAGTCCACATCTTCAGGAGAGGTGTAAATGGTTTTATTAAGGGAAGAGAGGAATATGGTAGAAACTAAAGGTAGTTTGCCAACTTATTTTTGTTTCTTTAACACCCAGACACATTACAGTAATGGACACAACATATAGTAGAAACCAAGTATAATGTAAAAAAAACATCTTTATACATACATACAGTATTACACACACATTTTCTCATACATTCTAGAAACATGACATCGTAAATGTTGCGTAGACAAATATATGGATACATGCTATTTACACATTGTGTTCTATTTCTAAAGACATATGATCACAATGATTGCTGAATATTTCAATAAATGTGAAGGTCCATTCTTTTGGTCACCACTAGAGGGACCACAGAATGTTACATTTTGCTGACATTCAAATGCTCTTATGGCAATGCCTCCTCGTACCTCAATGATCTAACCACACCTCGCAGACCCTCCTGCTCTCTCAGGTCTTGGGACTGTCTGCTTCTCCTCACCCCCTAAACTAAGCTCCACTCAATGGGCGTTCAGTGCTGCAGCCCCCCGTCTGTGGAATGCCCTCCCAGACCATCTGATGATGTCACACACTCTATCAGCCATTAAATCAGGCATACATACTTTTCTCTTCAAGAAAGCCTAGCTGTGCTTTTCTGTTTTTATTATTTATATTAAAAAAGTATTCCTCGCTGTGTTTCATTTGTTTAAGCTTTTATCAGAATTTTATATTCATATTTATTTATGTCTTTTATCATGTTAACTGAATGTTGGTTGTAGCACTTTCAGATTGTTTTACAACGTAAAGCACTTTACAAATAAAATGTATTATTACTATTGCTATTAAACACAGGACATTAAACTGATAACTAATAGCCAATCACATTAGAATAATTGACAAATAATGTTAGTTAAAAATAATACACAACTTTAATTATACACTATCTCAACCATTAATCTTCATTACTTAAATTTCCTTACCATATTATTATTATCTTTGGTCTTAAAGGTTTGTAAACACAGACATAAACTGGTCTATAGACTCACTCATGTGTTACTGACAGTAGCATAGAGGTTGGTTATCCCTCTGGGTTTATTACTCTGTGATTATTAATTTGGTCTTTGACCCTCACTGACAGTAGCATAGAGGTTGGTTATCCCTCTGGGTTTATAACTGTGATTATTAATCAAATAGTCCTGACTGCTTTTGTTTTTGCCACCAACATGTTCTCCATAACCATGGATGTCCATAGATATTAACATAGACCTCTCTCAGTCCACTGAACGCCAGTGTAGGAGACCCTACATCATAGATATGACTTCTAACTCTGCGCTAGGCTATCCACCATAGGTTTCCAGTTAAACGGTTAGCATTCAAGCCAAGCTAGGAAGCTTTTTAAACAACAGCCCATTAAATGATTATAAAAACCATCTGGACAACTCGAATCAACTCCAGGAAACATGGAAATCTTTTTTTTTTTTTTTATACTCCTTGAGATGGAAGATGGAACCAGTACTAACCTTTAGTCGCTCCTCCCTGAACAGCACCCCCTAGTGACCTTGAATGGAATAGTGTCACAGACATGAGATTAAGTTGTGCGCCCTCATTATCATTAACCAACAGAAAATAACATGGTTTCTTAGAAATACCTACTGGGTTGTACCACTCACGTTTGTTTCTTCACTGTTGATCATTTTGTGAAATATAAAATAAGCGGCAACACATAATTGTTTTTAAGCCCTATAATACACAAATGGCGTGATTCTCTGACGTATTCGCCAAGTTGTCTTTAGACTACAGCAGAAAGTAAAAGTCAGGAGATATTTATATTTAGTGGGGAGGGGTTTCGCTTTAACTTGAGTACAACTGTGAAACATTAACTACATGATCTCTTAATGTATTATTTTATCACCATCCTTTATACAGTAAGTCACTGTTCCATGGTCCCATGTAGCACAGTTCCAGACAATGTTTACAGGTTTGACAGTATGTACATGCAGGCTCTTAGCTTGTCATTGCTTTTGAAATACTGAACACTCGTTACTGATGATAGATTTCACATTGAGGTCTGAGTACAATACTGTTACATTAGCATTTCACCTACAAGAGCACAGCAAAACCTTGGAGCAGGCAGGTTTATGCATGTCACAAGAGAGGTTGAAGTGAGACAAAGAAGAGGAAGATGAGGACTCATTGGTGAAAGGAATGGCCGTAACCCTTCTGAGGTGTCCGTGGGCCTCCACTGAGAGGTGTTGTGTAGGGTCCTGGTAGAGAACAAGATTTTGTATTTCAAGACAGTTAGTTGGGCAAGATGTTTTTATTTGACTACATGTGTTTATTTCATACAGTAAATACATTTAAAACTTTTTCAATGATTCGTTTCTCTCTACTCCTTTGACAGAAATGCATTCAGCCATTTTGTGCCAGACTGGCTCACCACACATCAGTGTATGACCTACTGTGAGCCACAAGGGGCAGCAGAGAGGATGAACTGGCCAATCATGTTCCTGTGCTTCCTTGTCTTTGTTTTGTGTAACAATTTAATCAGTCCCATGGTTGCCATGGCACCCATGCAGGCAGACTATAAACACAGTGGACCGTATAAATATTTTTAGATTAGTAGACATTTTTTGTGTGCATATATACACAGTATATTTGTGTTGGTATATAGGTAGTTAATGTTTCCTTCTTCAAGTTGTACTTTTTTACCACTTGCCAAATCGTCTCCCTCCTATCCATCCTGGCTAGCTTATGTTCTACTGGACTCTACGGAGGGACGCATCATTAGGAGTGTGCAGTGAGTTAAAGGACTAACACCTGGACAAAGTCTCACCGCCAAACAGTTTTAAGGATAAGAGGCCCGAAGCGACGCCCTTCTTTGCAGCCGTTGCCTTGCCTTTGTTCGTTGCAGCCCAGAACTGAAACGGCAGGCTGAACCTCCAACATCATAGTTAGACACACACAAAGCATCATGTGCTGCTGAGGCCCTCTGTGGAGGATCGACCGGGAGGTTTGTGTGGGACAGACTAAATCATGGGTTAGATCTAACACATTTGTATTATTTGTTTATTTGAAATATTAAATTTTGTTTGTTTTGTCATTTAATTTTTATTTTACATTAAGTGCATTGTAAACAGGTTACTGCTTCCAAATTCACATAGTCTCAGTCAGACTACGCAGTACAAAATAATAATAATAATAATAATAATAATAATAATCATAATAATAGGACATTTTAGTGACTTTATCCTGTTTTGGATTGTGACATCACACTAAGATGATTCTGGAACTCCTCTAGAGACACTCCAATGCATCATAGTTGTGTTGTCATAGCAATACACCGAACAAATTAATAAAAAAAAAATTAGGTCACTTATAACACTTGACTGGAATACCACAAGAGAGCATAAAATTAAAACCGAGAGTTGAAACCTTTGAAATTAAAGCCACTTTTATATTTTAAAGAAGAAAATAACCTGTTCAGGAATATCAGATCCTAAAACTGAGATGAAAACCCCACTTCCCTAAGGTTAGTTCATTAGTTTACCTCAAAATGGTCATTATTTATCAATTTAGTCTATCATAGGATATTGAATTGAGCTTAAGCTTTTTGTCTAATCCAAATGTAACAGAGCAAGAGCTTCAAATATACCCAGTTGATTGAATAGGACTTGGTTCTCCACAGGAGCCTGCTGATCCTGCAGATGGATCACAGACCCCAGTGAAGAACGTACCTGCTCAGGCTAGAAAGCCTAACAAATACCGCTGGGTGAGGAGGGACGACACCAGGCAGGCCGCGCTGCAGAAGCAGCTAGACCAGATTATGGAGCAGCAGAAGCAGACCCAGGACAATCTGCTAAGAGAGAAAGCAGCCCTGGAGGAGAGGATGGAGCAGCTGAAGAAGACCAGAGAGAACCCCCCAGTGAGCGAGGAGAAGCCGGCTGAGAACATGGAC
>JAPMUY010004212.1:0-5000 GCA_026901105.3 Galaxias olidus
ATTAGTTAAAGCTGACAGTAGGATCAAAGAAGACCAGTGTTAGAGTCACACTGAACGCTTAGTATACTCTCTCTCTCTCACACACACACACACACACACACACACACACACACACACACACACACACACACACACACACACACACACACACACACACACACTGTAAAAAAAATAAAGTTGGCTCAACTTATAATTATGAGTAACCTGGCTGCCTTAGGATTTTGAGTAAGATGAGCAAAGAATAGGTTCTGGCAACTTCGTTATTTTAGTTTGATGTACTTCAATTTAAGTTCATGCAACTCACTATGAAAAGTCAATTTGACAAAATTGACATACAGCAAACTGATTATATAATGATATTGACATATTTGAAAGTTGAATAAATACATTTTCTCGATACAGCATTTTAACGCAAATGCGTCAGGAACCCCCAACAAACACCTTTTTTTTTTACTATAGGTAACAGGAGGGGAACATACGTTTGACTTGCCTCCCGCGGGAACTTCGACTGTTGTTCCCGGTTATCACTTCTTGTCAGACAAGTTCCGCCTAGCATAAGCACCGATACAACGATTCGTCAGCTCAACCCAGGCTAATAAGCTAGACTGATGCAACCACAAGACGCTGTTTTAACGATTTTCAAACCAGTAGTTTCAGGGGTTGTCATTAATGATAACAGTGTTCAAAATAAGAGTTGCAAAAAATATATTTTTCATATGCCTTATATAATTTGCAATGTATGTTTAACAGGGATTGTATCACTTTGAGATTACTCTAGCAAAGTGAAGCACAATCCAAATAAATTGTATTATCATTAATATTACATCTTATAACTTTCTGGAATATGTGCAAATGTATTACCTCAATGGCCTATCAGGATAGCAGTAACGATGACTATTACTTCATGCGGTCAAGAGTCAGGTGTTGTCTTCAGTATGTTAATTAAATTGTTCTTGAGAAAACTTGAATGTCTAAATTGCATTGACTAATATGTTTTGCTTGATCAGTTGGTCAGGTTCCAAATTGAAATAACAAATTGACTCAATGTTTTCTTAATTTTAGTACAAATAACTTATTAAAACAAGTTGAACTAACTAAAAGGCCAAATAATTTTTTACAGTGCAGACACACACACACACACACACACAGAGACATGCAAAGAGACACACACACACACACACACACACACACACACAGAGACATGCAAAGGGACACACACACACACGCACACACACCATGTGAATGCCTGCAGGCCCATCAGACACATGCTCTCTCTCTCTGAGAGTGATTACTGTGCTGCATACTACACTATTGTTACCTCAGCATGTTGAAGCACTCAGAGTGCAGATCATATTACATTCTAAAGTAGATATCATACTAATATCCTCTGAGAAGACACTACTTAAACATTCAGTGATATAATCATGAACAATACATGTTTTTGTTTTTATTTTATAGCTTTTCAAAACACCTAAAGACACATTACACGGTAAGAGATAAAACACTGAACTAAATTAAGTAAGAGAGACAGACAGAGAGAGAGAGAGCGAGAGACAGAGAGAGAGGGAGAGAGAGAGAGAAAGAGAGAGGGAGGGAGGGAGAGAGAGAGAGACAGACAGATAGACAGAGACAGAGAGAGAGAGAGAGAGAGAGAGAGAGAGAGAGAGAGAGAGTATGTATGAGTTAAGTGTGTATAATTTATATGTAATTACCTGTGTATGTATGTGTGTTTGTGCGTTTAAGTATTTAAACGAGAGAAAAATATTTCTGTAATTCCAAGAAATATTTCTGCAATTCTACTGTTGCTTTGGCAATATGAACATTTGCTCTTTCATGGCAATAAAGTCCATTGAAATTGAATTGAGAGAGAGAGAGAGAGAGAGAGAGAGAGCGCGCGAGAGAGAGAGAGAGAGAGAGAGAGAGAGAGAGAGAGAGAGAGAGAGAGAGAGAGAGAGAGAAAGAGAATGGTTGTTATGGAGTCAATTGGCCAAGGGTTTCATTTCAGAATTAAAATAACGGTACATTTTCTGAAACATTTCACTTCCTGTAAACTACAATTCCTGGAATACAGTTTTTTTCCAATTGCTTACACAATAGAAAGAGAATGCTCAAACAAAAGCGTCAATACCAACTTTGTCCAAAAGTACAGAATGATTTGCTTTGTACTTGGTTTGCATTTCTGCAACACAAAACATTAAGCACGGTTTCATACATTAGACACTTCCCTCTTCTGTTCCAAGTACAAAACATACCTGCAACACCCAGCCGTACACATTAAAACACTTACACAGTAACTGAACACCAATCTGTCTGAGCCTCAGTGCCACACATGGAGGCAGAGAGAGGAAGAGGAAGAGGAAGACAGAGAGGAGTATGAGGAGAAGGAGAAGGAGGACAAGAACAAAGAAAATAGACTGAGACTGTCTATCCTGTCCAGAGAGACCATGTCATACTGTCTATCCTGTCCAGAGAGACCATGTCATACTGTCTATCCTGTCCAGAGAGACCATGTCATACTGTCCATCCTGTCCAGAGAGACCATGTCATACTGTCTATCCTGTCCAGAGAGACCATGTCATACTGTCTATCCTGTCCAGAGAGACCATGTCATACTGTCTATCCTGTCCAGAGAGACCATGTCATACTGTCCATCCTGTCCAGAGAGACCATGTCATACTGTCTATCCTGTCCAGAGAGACCATGTCATACTGTCCATCCTGTCCAGAGAGACCATGTCATACTGTCTATCCTGTCCAGAGAGACCATGTCATACTGTCTATCCTGTCCAGAGAGACCATGTCATACTGTCTATCCTGTCCAGAGAGACCATGTCATACTGTACATCATGGCCTGACACTGAGGGAGGCTGGGCAGAGAGATCAGTGCAACCTGAGTCGCTACACGGTAGCCTCCGTACGTAATACGGACCTTTGGACTGGAGAACAGGTATGTCTTGCAGTACATTATCTACACTAAACAGTACCTATGTAATTGTTGCACATCATTCTGCATCACAGTAGAATACTATGCAGTCCTACAATAGCAGGTACATGCTCCTCAGTGAACCAAACAAATAGGTATAGTCCTGTGAAGTACATGTAACACAGTTTTGATGGTACAGCACTGTGCAAAGTATGACAGTACGTAAAATAACCTTAACCTTAATGATTACATCATCATTTTTTAATTTTCTACAAAACTGGCAGACAACTTCCTGAGGGTGAAAAGCAACATCTCTCCACCCTAGAACAGGAGCTGGCTCGATATACTACATACACATGTATATATAGATACACACATATATAGAGTCAATCCATATATTAGGGTATTAGTGTTGGCCAACAACACCACCCACCCCATCCCATTCAATCCCATTCCATCCCATTCAATCCCACCCCATCCCATTCAATCCCATTCAATCCCATTCAATCTGTCACGTTATAATTTTTTGTTTACCATTATTCTGTAATTTTACTGTAATCCTTTTTGTTTCTGTGCGTTTAGAATAACATACTGTATTGATTACTGTACTGTAATTAGAATAACATATTGTATTGATTACTGTACTGTAATTAGAATAACATATTGTATTGATTACTGAACTGTAATTAGGATAACATATTGTATTGATTACTGAACTGTAATTAGAATAACATACTGTATTGATTACTGTACTGTAATTAGAATAACATATTGTATTGATTACTGAACTGTAATTAGAATAACATACTGTATTGATTACTGTACTGTAATTAGAATAACATATTGTATTGATTACTGTACTGCAATTAGGATAACACTGTAATTAGGATAACATATTGTATTGATTACTGTACTGTAATTAGAATAACATACTGTATTGATTACTGTACTGTAATTAGGATAACATATTGTATTGATTACTGTACTGTAATTAGGATAACATATTGTATTGATTACTGTACTGTAATTAGAATAACATACTGTATTGATTACTGTACTGTAATTAGGATGACATATTGTATTGATTACTGTACTGTAATTAGGATAACATATTGTATTGATTACTGTACTGTAATTAGAATAACATACTGTATTGATTACTGTACTGTAATTAGGATAACATATTGTATTGATTACTGTACTGTAATTAGGATAACATATTGTATTGATTACTGTACTGTAATTAGGATAACATATTGTATTGATTACTGTACTGTAATTAGAATAATATTTGTATTGCTTGCTTAGCCGCTTTATCGCACCGTTGTGACGAAGAGAGAGCTGAGCCAGAAGGCAAAGCTCTCAATCTACCGGTCTATCTTCGTTCCTACTCTCACCTATGGTCACGAAGGGTGGGTCATGACCGAAAGAACGAGATCGCGGATACAAGCGGCGGAAATGAGTTTCCTCCGGAGGGTGGCTGGCATCTCCTTTAGGGATAGGGTGAGAAGTTCAGCCATTCGTGAGGGACTCGGAGTAGAGCCGCTGCTTCTTTGCATAGAAAGAAGCCAGTTGAGGTGGTTTGGGCATCTAGTAAGGATGCCACCTGGCCGCCTCCCTAGGGAGGTGTTCCAGGAACGTCCAGCTGGGCGGAGGCCGCGGGGCAGACCTAGGACCAGGTGGAGGGATTATATCTCCACACTGGCCTGGGAACGCCTTGGAATAACCCCGTCAGAGCTGGTTAATGTGGCCCGGGAAAGGGAAGTTTGGCATGCCCTGCTGGAACTGCTACCTCTGTGACCCGACCCCAGACAAAGCGGATGAAGATGATGGTATTGATTACTGTACTGTAATTAGAATAACATACTGTATTGATTACTATACTGTAATTCACATTTTCTTAGTTTTTTTTGGCGGGCGTGGGGGGGGGGGGGGGGGGGGGGGGGGGGGGGGGGGCTTTCTATTTTGTTGTTCATTGTAATGTGAGTAGATATATTGTAAACTTGAACAATTTGAAACATTAGCAAAACAACCCATTGTGACACCACGGGACATCAGCAGAACAACCCATTGTGACA
>JAPMUY010004212.1:10000-12500 GCA_026901105.3 Galaxias olidus
GATACAGGCCACCAGTTTTTAAGATGATCCAAATCACCCTGCTTAGGAAGCAAAGCTAAAACTGCCCTGCGACAACTCAGGGGGAGGCTGCCCTCCCTAACACACTCTGGGAAAACAGCATGAAGGTCCGGTCCTAGGAGAGACCAGACGCCCTTGTGAAAACTCCCCTGATAGGCCGTCCAGCCCAGGTGAGCGGCCAGAGGTCTGCTGCTGCATGGCGTCCGTTAATTCATCGTACGACAGGGGGCACTCCAATCCCAGAGCCTCTTCCTCTCCTAGGCGTGTTAAGTCTTGCAATAGCTCATTCGCCACTGCTCCGTCACACTGTTCGGCCCTGTACAAATCTTCGTAGAAGGAGAGAGCGCTAGAGCGTATCTCCTCGGGGTCAGATGTTTCCCTCCCACTAGGGAGCTTTAGGCGTTGTAGGTGCTTAGTCTCTGCTGGTCGCCTCTCTAGGCCAAAGAAAAATTTGGTAGAAGCATCCATGTCCTTAAACTGCATGTAGCGAGCTCTCACCAGCGCGCCCTGCCCTCTTTCCTCCAGAAGATTCCTGAGTTGCAGTTTGTTCTGTCTTAAAATTTCAGCAAGATCTGACGCACCGTTACCACTGGCCCGAGAGATTACCAAGAGAATCTCTTGCTCCAAAGCTTCGATTTTCCTCTTGAACATCCTAGTGGAGTGGGCTGCATACTGCTGGCAAAACGTCTTTATCTGGACCTTCCCAACATCCCACCACTGTCTGAGGGTCTGGTAGTGGGATTTTTACGCCCTCCAGGTCTCCCAAAACTGGGTGAACCTACTCATGAAGGCCTGGTCCTAAAAAAAATGCTGCTGTTGAAGTGCCAGTATGGGGAACTTGGCCTACTCATTGTACTGGTGGCTGAAACAGACACATAATGGTGGTCAGAGAGGCCCGTGGGGGCAATTTAGTTCTTCGAAAAACGCCCCCTGTCCTGCTTTGATATATACAAACGGTCCAGTCTTGCCCTTGATACCATATTTCTATTTACTTTGAGCCAGCTGTATTGCCTTGAGCCTGGAAAAGACTCCCTCCATGTGTCAATGAGATTGTGATAGATGACTGCCCCTCTCAATATATTAGCTGACTGAGGATGTGGTTCGTCGTGGTTTCGGTCTATGGTGTGGTCGAGGGTGGAGTTGAAATCCCCACCGAGAATAATGCACCTGTTAGGTGCGCAGTCTCTGAGAGCATCTGACAGTGCAGTGAAGAACACCATTTTCTCTGGCCCTCATTAGGAGCACATTGAAAAATGAGTATTGTGTCCCAGCCAGAGTAGCATCCACCCTCATAAGGCGCCCTGGTATAATGTCCACACTAGGCAGCTCCTGCCAAGAACATACAGGTGAGAGGAGGATAGCCACCCCAGCACTGACATTAGAACCGTGATTTAAGAAAACCGACCCCTTCCATTCCTTTTGCCACTGTATTTGGTTGACCTGGTCTGAGTGGGTCTCTTGGACAAAAATGACTGAACCTAGCTTCTGTTTAATATAGTCCAGAAGGGCTGCTCTTTTACGTATATCCCTAAATCCATTTATGTTAAGTGTTCCGAAATTAATTGAGGCCATGAGAATGAGTAAAAATAAACAATATTGAAAACATGACATGACTGAGAAGCGAAAACTAGCGTGGAACGCCATTGTCAAATGTTCTGGACTTGGATAGGACAGCTTAGTTCTTACTTTGCTTTGTAGTTTTTTAATTCGAAAACGCTTTTGTAAATCCATTTTTGACATGTTAGCATTCCTCAGTGCAGCAGTGGGGGCGATTTAGTGGGGCGATTTAGTAGGTGAGAAATAACTTGTAATCAGGAAAAAAATCTGCAATATTGACTTTACGCTGTCCCTTGGTATCATCCAAAATCTTGTTGAGCTTTGTAATGGAATAACATTTTGATTTACCTTTCTGGCTTTGTTCTAAAACATCGGTCTCCTCCATTTCACCAGTGTTCCCATTTCCATCCACCTCAATAAGCACTTCCTCATATTCCTCATGGTCAACGTCTTCATCCACCCCATCATTATCCTCTTCAGATCCTCTCCTTACTTCCAAAGAGCGTGTCCTGCGCACAACGTTCGACTCCACTTGGCCCACACTAGACCTCGTCTTGGGCTTCCCCGGGCTCCGCTGCGACGGAGACTGCGAGGTGAATGGTAGCTCCTCCCCTTCGCCGCCCTGCTCCAGTACTTGCCGCGTTGCCGCGTCGGGCGGTGGCATTAAGCTCCTCCCCAATGAAGGACCGCCGATCACAGTAGTCGAACTAAAATATTAAATCCACAGGCCTATTTACGGTGGTGGTAACGTTAAGATCCATACTGGGGCCGATCATCATCATCCTCCGGCACCACTGCCACCATTTTGGGCTGCAGATTGGGGAGCGTTGCTTCCACCAGCGTTAACCTCCGTCTCCGCATTTTCTTTCCTCAGGCAGGATTTTTTAATGTGCCCATGTTCCCTGCACCCAAAACACTTCATAGT
>JAPMUY010004212.1:15000-30233 GCA_026901105.3 Galaxias olidus
AAGATCTTGGTGAAAAGTTAATGCAACTCTGGACAGAAATAAATGTTGTGACGTTGCAGAAGCTTATCAAAACAATGCCACAGCGAATGAGTGCCGTAATCAAAGCTAAGGGCGGTCCACCGAAATATTAGTGTGTGACTTATTTTTTGGCCGGGCAGTGTATATTCCGACCACTAATAAAGCGCATTCTGAGAAAGCGCAGCCAATGACGTCAGAGGGTGTGTTGTTCAATGACGTCAGAGGGTGTGTTGTTCAATGGCGTCAGAGGGTGTGTTGTTCAATGGCGTCAGAGGGTGTGTTGTTCAATGACGTCAGAGGGTGTGTTGTTCAATGACGTCAGAGGGTGTGTTGTTCAATGAAGTCAGAGGGTGTGTTGTTCAATGAAGTCAGAGTGTGTGTAGTTCAATGACGTCAGAGGGTGTGTTGTTCAATGACGTCAGAGGGTGTGTTGTTCAATGGCGTCAGAGGGTGTGTTGTTCAATCAGAGGGTGTGTTGTTCAATGGCGTACAGAGGGTGTGTTGTTCAATGGCGACAGAGGGTGTGTTGTTCAATGACGTCAGAGGGTGTGTTGTTCAATGACGTCAGAGGGTGTGTTGTTCAATGACGTCAGAGGGTGTGTTGTTCAATGACGTCAGAGGGTGTGTTGTTCAATGACGTCAGAGGGTGTGTTGTTCAATGACGTCAGAGGGTGTGTTGTTCGGATTTGAGATCCTAGAAATGAATGTATCTTTCCAGTTTAGCATTCCGAGAAGAATCTGTACAATCACGCTCGCTATATAAACCTACATGGAAACAGATGTTTGTCCTCTTCTTCAAGCAGCTGTAGGTCGTTTCTAATGAGGTGGTTTTGGCTGCCGATACCGTTAGTGTAATTATTTTCCCTAGTCATCGCAAAGCAGACATGCAGAGTGCTCGTGGTCCCTGCATATCGCTAGCATGATCAACGACTATACTCCAAGTGTGGTCATTTAGTGACGTACTTCCTTGTGCCATAAAGCAAATCGTCACAGTTTCGCAAGAGATCACACCCAGCAGCAGACAACTTTTATATTGAATATTAAGACTTCAAGAGGACTGATCTTAAAGGCGATTTTTTTTCATTCTCCCATCAACTTTACAATGTGCAAACTGTAGAAAGGTATTGATACTACAGTAACACAGAAACCATTGCCTATAGTGGGTTTAAGGAGCCATGTTTCAACATGTGTCTATTGTTCTGTACATCAGTAGACACGCTGGATAAGAAACTGGGACTTGCTACTATCTGCCTGATACGGAACAGGATAGAGGTTAAAGGTGAAGGGTTAAAGTTAGGGTTGGCACACATCAGAGCTGGGTATAATGACTGTGTTCTATGTTTGTTCTTTTCCACGTGCACTGTCTTACACTGTCATCATCCAGAACATCACACACTGTCCAGAACAGTATAGATCTACGGTCAGAAAGCGGAGCTGTCATCTAGAACAGTATAGATCTACGGTCAGAAAGTGGAGCTGTGATCTAGAACAGTATAGATCTACGGTCAGAAAGCAGAGCTGTGATCTAGAACAGTATAGATCTACGGTCAGAAAGCGGAGCTGTGATCTAGAACAGTATAGATCTACGGTCAGAAAGCAGAGCTGTGATCTAGAACAGTATAGATCTACGGTCAGAAAGCGGAGCTGTGATCTAGAACAGTATAGATCTACGGTCAGAGAGCAGAGCTGTGACCTAGAACAGTATAAATCTGTTGGGTTAGGGTGACGTTAGGGTTAGGGTTAGGGTGATGTTATGGTTTGGGTTAGGGTGATGTTAGGGTTTGGGTTAGGGTTAGGGTGATGTTAGGGTTAGGGTGATGTTAGGGTTAGGGTTAGGGTGACGTTTGGGTTAGAGTTATGGTGATGTTAGGGTTTGGGTTAGAGTTATGGTGATGTTAGGGTTTGGGTTAGGGTTAGGGTGATGTTAAGGTTAGGGTTAGGGTGATGTTGGGGTTAGGGTAAGGGTGATGTTAGGGTTAGGGTTAAGGTTAGGGTGATGTTAAGGTTAGGGTTAGTGTGATGTTGGATTTTGTCGCGTCCCGCAGTTCTGAGAGACGACAGGACTAAAGGTAGAAGCAATAGCAAGCTTTAATCAATAAAGTAATCAATACAAAAATAATAAAGAAGAATACGATGAAATCAAAAGATAACAAAGGGCAAACACCACGCTACACCAGTCTGCTGTCCTACACACACACAGACACACAAACCCAGTCTACCGAATGCCGCCCTATGGGAGGGGTCTGTTATCCTTTTATACAGTGGTAGAATACAAGGTCATATGTCAACTGGATGGAGAGGAGTCATTGGTTTAGACGATAGACCCTCCCTTGTTGGTGCGCAGGCTCAGTCCTAAGCCTCTAGGCACGTCTCTGCCATTGTTGTAGTCATATCAAATACAGGCGTGCGCTGTAAGAGAGGGGGAGAGTCTACAGAGATTGTAACAATGACCATTGACAGACCTTGAACAGATTATAACGTGTAGGATTGTCCTTTTAATACACAGCACATAATATATGTAATTAAGTGGTCTAATACACAGCATGTAATACATGTAGCTAAATGGTTAAATCTTAACAGTTTGGGTTAGGGTGATGTTAAGGTTAGGGTTAGGGTGATGTTAGGGTTAGGGTTAGGGTGATGTTAGGGTTTGGGTTAGGGTTAGGGTGATGTTAGGGTTTGGGTTAGGGTGATGTTAAGGTTAGGGTGATGTTAGGGTTAGGGTGATGTTAGGGTTAGGGTTAGGGTGATGTTAGGGTTAGGGTGATGTTGGGTTTGGGTTAGGGTGATGTTGGGTTAGGGTTAGGGTGATGTTAGGGTTAGGGTTAGGGTTAGGGTGATGTTAGGGTTTGGGTTAGGGTGATGTTAAGGTTAGGGTTAGTGTGGTGTGTGTTTGGGTTAGGGTTAGGGTTAGGGTTAGGGTGGTGTGTGTGGATGCTAGTGCTGCAGATAACAACGGGAACACATCTCAGCGATATTCCAAAGAGCGGATTAGGGTTATGGAGGAAGACCTGTATAGCTGTGTGTGTGTGTGTGTGTGTGTGTGTGTGTGTGTTCACAGAGAGTGTGTGTGTTTACCTGTGCTGCACGGCCCTTCCCCTGTAGCATTGAGCTGTGGGTTTGAGAAAACAGCTTCTTCAAACTGACACTGGTTCATGTATGTTCTCTGGTCAGACCCACACACAGCCTCCTGACTCCTACACACACACACTGGCTCCACCCCCTCCTCGTCGCCCTGGCAACGCAGCCCCTCCCCGCACACACCGTAGAACACGTTGGCCCCGCCCAGGTCACATGACTGTCCCTCCAGGTTGCCACACTCCTGACAGCAGCGGCAGGCATCCAGCACCAGCCCCCCCCTGCAGCCCAGAGCCCCGGGGCACTGCTCCAGCACACACACCCCACAGCCAGGACCCTTCCTGGGCTCAGCAGACGCCCCGGCCAGCTCCTGCTCGTCCCACGGCGGATCCAGAAGCCCAGCAGGCCCCTGGGCGGTGGTGGGAGAGGGGAAGGTGTAACAGGCTGGGACTGAAAGGCAGAGCAGAGCTCCACAGAGAAGAAACATACTGACGTCTCCTTAGAGCACCTAACCTTAACCTTTAACCCTAACCTTAACGCCTCCTCAGCAGAACAGTTCCTCAGAGTGCTGAACAAACAAACACTCTCTAACGTACCGTCGGACTGAGTAGAGTACAAACACTCTAACGTACCATCGGACTGAGCAGAGTACAGTCTACAAAGAGTCCTCTTCACTAGTCAGTTTGACAGAGTCCTCTTCACTAGTCAGTTTGACAGAGTCCTCTTCACTAGTCAGTTTGACAGAGTCCTCTTCACTAGTCAGTTTGACAGAGTCCTCTTCACTAGTCAGTTTGACAGAGTCCTCTTCACTAGTCAGTTTGACAGAGTCCTCTTCACTAGTCAGTTTGACAGAGTCCTCTTCCCTAGTCAGTTTGACAGAGTCCTCTTCACTAGTCAGTTTGACGGTAGTTGTTCAAACTGACAGTGTTCTCCAGAGCCTCAACAGAATAATGTGCTCCTCTTCCATTTCCACAAAATAACAAAAATAGAATCCATTCAATTCTTGATGGTAAACATCCTTGAGTAACAAGTATAGATTCAATACAAAGACTCGAGCTGAAGAACAGACTCCACTCTCTCCTCGAAGGCACGCAGACTGGAGGAGGAGGAGGAAGGGGCTTTGATGTGTGGTTTACTACCCCTTCCCCCAGCTACTGTGAGGAGGAGAGAAGAACACGCGCACACACACACACACACACACACACACACACAGAAAGAGAGAGTCTGGCTTTGGGATTGTTGTGAAGTCTGTTGCTCCTAGAGTAGAGCAGTAAAGAAACACATTCCACAGAAGGACAGAAACCTGGAGGGGATTGGGGTACACTGTCAGCTACACCAGGGGGTACACTGTCAGCTACACCAGGGGGTACACTGTCAGCTACACCAGAGGGTATGGGGGGGGCACTGTCCGCTACACCAGGGGGATGGGGGGGCACTGTCAGCTACACCAGGGGGATGGGGGGACACTGTCAGCTACACCAGGGGGGATGGGGGGGCACTGTCAGCTACACCAGGGGGATGGGGGGGCACTGTCAGCTACACCAGACGCGATGGGGGGGCACTGTCAGCTGGTCCTGGGGTATGTGTTTGTGTGTGTGTGGTGGTGGTGGGGGGTGTGTGTGTGTGTGTGTGTGTGTGTGTGTGTGTGGGGGGGGGGGGGGGCTGGGGGGGGAAGGGGGGGGGGGGGGGGGGGGAACAGTGTGATGATGCCACAGAGAGTCAGTAGTGAGCACACACACACACACACACACACACAAAGTCAGTAGTGAGTTTCCTGTTGAGACTCAGACATGTGGTGGTTCTATCAGAGATACAACAGGGAGTTAAACAGCCAAGCAGTGCCACCTAATGGTCATCACAGATCACAACACATTTCCCGTGTGCACATTTAAAGAGTGAATCCTTCTTTAAGACCATGCAAAAGGGTTAGGTAAGTATTGCATTTATATTTTTATGTGATGCGTCAGTGATGCACACATCTTGTTATCGCAAAGTCATATTCTTCTCATTATTATTGTAATAAATATGTGTGGTTTCTCACTTAGCAGGAAATAACTGCTATTAATGTCAGCCTGAATAATCACAAACACAATAGGGTACAGTACAAAATAACAATCTTTATTAAACAATCATAAATATGTAAATATAATCCATAAAATAGGTGAGGAGAGCTACAATCAATTGGAGCGGCCAGCCATGCCAAGACAGCCAATTATGGTTTAAATGTATATAACCCCTACAAAAACGGCTGACTGTAGCTTACGGCACAGCTCTAAATACGGCACGCTAACACTCTCTAGTTAAGGCACGCTAACACCCTCTAGTTAAGGCACGCTAACACCCTGTATTTAAGGCAAGCTAATACCCTCTAGTTAAGGCACGCTAACACCCTCTAGTTAAGGCATGCTACTGAACACAGCATGCTAACACCCTCTATTTAAGGCACGCTAACACCCTGTATTTAAGGCAAGCTAATACCCCTAGTTAAGGCACGCTAACACCCTCTAGTTAAGGCATGCTACTGAACACAGCCTGCTAACACTCTCTAGTTAAGGCACGCTAACACCCTCTATTTAAGGCACACTAATACCCTCTAGTTAAGGCACCCTAACACCCTCTAGTTAAGGCACCCTAACACCCTCTAGTTAAGGCACGTTAACACCCTATAGTTAAGGCACGCTACTGAACACAGCACGCTAACACCCTCTATTTAAGGCACGCTACTGAACACAGCACGCTAACACCCTCTAGTTAAGGCACGCTAACACCCTCTAGTTAAGGTATGCTTCTGAACACAGCACGCTAACACCCTCTATTTAAAGCACGCTACTGAACACAGCTCGCTAACACCCTATAGTTATGGCACACTACTGAACATGGCACACGGACACCCTCCAAACAAGAGGCTCTGCTAATTATCACCCCTAACACAACACAGCAATACACCCAAGGTGAAACCATATGGCAGTCCCGTCTATGGCTCGCAGCTACCCCACCCTCACCTGTACTCTCTCCCCACACTAAGTTACAAATAGGCCTATCTAAAAAAGACACACACACATTAACTGTGATACTTAACTTGCCCACTTATCGAGACCTTCTCCCGGGGTCTGAGCTTGGAACGCCGTCCAACTCCCCGGAGAAACGGCTTCGCTGGACGACGAAGACTGGGTTATAGACTGGGTTACAGATTGGGTTATAGACTGGTTCATAGACTGGTTCATAGACTGGGTTATAGACTGGGTTACAGATTGGGTTACAGACTGGGTTATAGACTGGCTTATAGACTGGTTCATAGACCGGGTTATAGACTGGGTTACAGACTGGGTTATAGACTGGGTTATAGACTGGGTTACAGATTGGGTTATAGACTGGGTTATAGACTGGTTCATAGACTGGGTTATAGACTGGGTTACAGATTGGGTTATAGACTGGGTTATAGACTGGTTCATAGACTGGGTTATAGACTGGGTTTATAGACTGGGTCATAGACTGGGTTATAGACTGGGTTATAGAATGGGTCATAGACTGGGTCATAGACTGGGTTATAGACTGGGTCATAGACTGGGTTATAGACTGGGTTATAGACTGGGGTATAGACAGGGTTATAGTTGCGTTGGGGTCACCCCAGATGACAGGTGGAAAAAATACATCTAACACTCCTTTACAATAACTCACTAAATGTTTAACACTGGGTAGGTGAGCTGCTGACCAAATGCACGTTTTAAAAAACCCTTGTCAACAAACAGGGTCTGTACCACAGTCCACTTGTGCTGCATTAAGGCGGTCAGTCCAATCACTGGACGCATCACATCAGCATTTGCTCATGGAAACGCATTTTCTAGTTTACAGAAATAACTTTTTTTTTTCATTTGTATATTGTATTATTTTAGTCATTATAACAAAGTCTTCTCAAAGTGAGTGAGAAAGGAGAGTGCTGCAGGAGCAAGACCTCCTGAGAGCGCTTCTGCCCAGAGACAGCCTTTTAATCACAACCCAATAACTATAGAAACTAGAGCTCCGAGTCTCCCAGGACCTCCTCGTTCTACTGGAGGTAATCACAGCTAGGAGGAGGAGAGAGGAGGAGCAGACGGGACGGACCGTGAAAGGAATTGAAAAAAACAATTAACTGTTGAAATACTTTTTTATTAAAGAACTGTGCAGGCTATCAGGTAGCCAGTATGCGCGACCTAGCGCTCTGAAGTTTGGGTTAGGGTTAGGGTTGAGCCAGTATGCGCGACCTAGCGCTCTGAAGTTAGGGTTAGGGTTGAGCCAGTATATGTGCAGCCTAGCGCTCTGCAGTTTGGGTTAGGGTTAAGCCAGTATGCGCTCCCTAACGCTGTGCAGTTAGGGTTAGGGTTGAGCCAATATGCTCTACCGAACACTCTGCAGTTAGGGTTAGGGTTGAGCCAGTATGCGCTCTGCAGCTAAGGTTATGGTTAGGGTTAGGGTTAGGGTTGAGCCAGTATGCGCTCTGCAGTTAGGTTTAGGGTTAGGATTAGGGTTAGGGTTGAGCCAGTATGCGCTCCCTAGCGCTCCTCTCTCGTTGACTATCCCCATTTCCCCAGCAGGGTCAAAATAGACCCGTTACCACAGTAACCAGCAGAGTCGTTTGGTGGTACCGTGACAACCAGAAGAGGGGAGAAAGGCTGGGGAAGCTTCTTCATGTTCAGAGGGAGAGACGGAGAGAGGGAGGAAGAGAGGGAGGGAGAGAGGGAGGGAGAGAGCGATTATCCTTTTCATCCAGAAATCATCAGAGCAAAGCTGCACTATAGATTATCAGTCCTACTTAACTGATTGAGGTGTTTACCTCATCGCAATATCACCCAACACAGAGAGACAGTGTGCGCACAAGAGAGAGAGGGCGGGCGGGGGGAGAGAGAGAGAGAGAGAGAGAGAGAGGGCGGGAGGGAGAGAGAGAGAGAGAGAGAGAGAGAGAGAGAGAGAGAGAGAGAGAGAGAGAGAGAGAGAGAGAGAGAGAGAGGTGAGACAGAGAGAGAGAGTGAGAGAGAGAGAGAGAGAGAGAGGGTGAGACAGAGAGAGATAAAGAGAGAGAGAGAGAGAGGAGGGAGAGAGAGAGAGGGTGAGAGAGAGAGAGAGAGAGAGAGAGAGAGCGAGAGAGAGAGAGAGAGAGACAGGGAGAGAGAGAGAGAGAGGGAGGGAGCGAGGGAGGAAGGGAGAGAGAGAGAGAGAGCGGGAGGGGGAGAGAGAGGTAGGGTGAGACAGAGAGAGAGAGGTAGGGTGAGACAGGGAGAGAGAGAGAGAGGGCGGGAGGGAGAGAGGTAGGGTGAGAGGGAGAGAGAGGTAGGGTGAGACAGAGAGAGAGAGCGGGAGGGGGAGAGAGAGGTAGGGTGAGACAGAGAGAGAGAGAGAGAGAGGGTGGGAGGGGGAGAGAGAGAGGTAGGGTGAGACAGAGAGAGAGACAGAGGGCGGGAGAGAGAAAGGTAGGGTGAGACAGAGAGAGGGCGGAGGGGAGAGAGAGAGGTAGGGTGAGATAGAGAGAGAGAGAGAGGGCGGACAGGAGGGAGAGAGGTAGGGTGAGACAGAGAGAGAGAGGGAGAGAGAGAGCTCCACTCACTCTCCTCCCTTGGTGTTCAAATCAGGTTCAACTACCTTTGAAAGAGATTTGAAGTATATGACACAACACATTCACTCTGTGTTTTCTTATCTATACTGGTTACTTTGCCTTTTATCATATTTGTGTTTGGTATATTTAGGCTTAAAGATAATAAAAAAAATGTTTAGGTCCAAACAAAAAATGCAAATGGCATCAATGAACCTGCAAGCTACTTGGTTCATCCATCTCTGTGATCCATCTCTGCCACGGCTCTGCTAAGTCCTCTTTTATGGCCTCATCCCAACCGTACCTTGCTGTGCAGAGTTTCTGAAGGATTTGCTTGGCCTTCAGGGTGAAAGGGGAGAGGAATCCCAATGGGTCATCTGTTGAGCTGACACTTGAAAGAAGATCAGGACTCTGGAGGAGTTCTTTGTTGAGATACTGTGTGTTTTTGTAGGTGAATGTACAGCTGAACTCTAAGTTTCCCTTCTGCTTGTGGTAAACACCGTGATGTGCTTTGTACCAGACTTGACCGTCGCTCCGTTGGAGCTGTTCTTGTGTAACATAGCCCATAGGTAATTATCATGTAGTCCTCATATTCTGCTGCACACACATTATCCTTCCTGTATTTCCTGATAAGACCCATGGTATCCTGCTCTGTCACCGTGGTATCCTGCTCTGTCACCGTGGTATCCTGCTCTGTCACCGTGGTATCCTGCTCTGTCACCATGGCATCCTGCTCTCATAGCTGTCTGGCATGGCAGTGTCTTTGTTTCTAAGGGGGAGGGTCCGTGGTAACGGTGTCTTTGTTTCTAAGGGGGAGGGTCCGTGGTAACGGCCGTCTTTGTTTCTAAGGGGGAGGGTTCGTGGTAACGGCCGTCTTTGTTTCTAAGGGGGAGGGTCCGTGGTAACGGCCGTCTTTGTTTCTAAGGGGGAGGGTCTAAGGGGGAGGGTCCGTGGTAACGGTGTCTTTGTTTCTAAGGGGGAGGGTCCGTGGTAACGGCCGTCTTTGTTTCTAAGGGGGAGGGTCCGTGGTAACGGTGTCTTTGTTTCTAAGGGGGAGGGTCCGTGGTAACGGCCGTCTTTGTTTCTAAGGGGGAGGGTCCGTGGTAACGGCCGTCTTTAAGGAGCAGAGTTTGAAGCTGCAGAACCTTTTGATCCTCACGTGCCATTTGGCTCTTCACTCCGTACTCTCTCTGAGAATTCCTGACTGTATTGCCTCAAAGGTAGGTCCCCCAGGTCGGCAATGGAAATCCGGTTGGCCGTTAAAATGGGACATCTTGACCTTTCCATAATGGTGTAAGAATTTAGTGGGTCGTTGACCACCCATCCTAAGTGTCTTGACCACATATGGTCCATGTCCTTGGCTGTTGATAATACTCCAGGGCTCCATCACTTTGGGAACGTTATTCCAGTCACAGGTTCGATGTCTGAGTGGACCCCGTGAAGATAATGCCACTTTTCCAGATCGGTTTGAGATACACACTGCCATTCTAATCCAGTCACTTCAAAGCTTTTGACAGTTTTTTCCTGCCCCGTTGTTGGAAGCAGAATGTGTGTTCTACGGAGAAGGTTTTCACTTGAGACTGGGATGTTTCTCTGAGTGAAAACCTTTGCTAATTCAAGATACACACTGCCATTCTAATCCAGTCACTTCAAAGCTTTTGACAGTTCTTTCCTGCCCCGTTGTTGGAAGCAGAATGTGTGTTCTACGGCCATTGTTGGAAGCAGAATGTGTGTTCTACGGCCATTGTTGGAAGCAGAATGTGTGTTCTACGGCCATTGTTGGAAGCAGAATGTGTGTTCTACGGCCATTAGTGGGAAGCAGAATGTGTGTTCTACGGCCATTAGTGGGAAGCAGAATGTGTGTTCTACGGCCATTGTTGGAAACAGAATGTGTGTTCTACGGCCATTAGTGGGAAGCAGAATGTGTGTTCTACGGCCATTAGTGGGAAGCTGTCTCATCAGGTTCTCTGTACAAAATGTTGCAGAGCTGCCGTGGTCCAGGAATGCATAGGTAAGGATGAACACAGTAGAACACCTCATTAACATTTTTATTATCAGCACAATAACCGGATACAACATATGTTTATAAACAGTTATAATAATTTCTATATTCGCGTTAACAGAAATGATTTTAAAAGCATGGTTAGTAGTAATCTGTTAAAAGTTTTATCATACATTTTTTTTAAAGAATTTACATAATTGATATGGTATCAAAAACTGCTTGCTGTTCTGCTTGGCCAGTGGATAGCTACTAGTAGTCTGCTGTCACAGTTTAAAACAGGTTCACATTATGTGTTGGTCTAGAACAATTTCACATTCTGCTGGCGTTTTGTTTTTGACCTAAATGATCTTTGTGTTGTGTTGTTGTTTGAGCCGCCAGTTTAATACATTAAAACAGTCACTTCCTGCATTTGTCACCTGATCCCGGACCAGTGACAGAGGTTCTTGTTGGATATTATCCTAAAAATGATCAAAGAAGAAAAGCTGCTTGTGGATCAGTAACACTGCTCTGAGTGGCTGGGTGAACACAGTCAGGCTCCAGTCACATTGAGACGATGGTATGATGAACGTTTTGATACTGGCAGGAGTCCAACACCACACAACAGGACCTTTGCACTTTTTCACAAGCACACTACCCCGTGAGTCCACAGCTGGAATCCAACCAGCTACACTGGCACATAGAGCACACATACGTGTATGATATTAACTATACAGCAATCTGATTATTTTAGATCAAGATAGGAGATCATTACATGTGTAGGTAAAATACGCTATACAATATGGCATTCACTGTGTTTGAAACACCGGCACAACGAACAGCACAGTTATGTGAGAGCTACATAATATGTATTCCTTCTATGTTTAGGTTTCCATCACAAACAAGGAATACGTCTATAAAATATCATATAAGTAGGGAAAAATATTGTAAATATAAAATATTTGTGGCTAAATTAAATCTTTCTCTACAACCACAGCAACGTAAAAGCAGTTCTATCGCACGGTCTGGGTTTCCTGTTTGCCTGGAGTAGTGTTTACCAACCACACCCCTTTCTATTGGAGCACTCCTATTGGTAGTTTAAGACAAAGGGTGGGACAGTGTTTGACCTATGAGAGGCACCTCTTTATAGCAGGCTACCAATCAGAGCATCTGACATCATGGTTATAGGGATTTAAGCACTTTTCACACTTTTGATTAAAACAGATTATATTACAGCAGATTGATTACTGCTCAATCCTAATTTGTCTGATTTAATCTGGATGGCTTTAGGTTGCTAAAAGGGTTGTCATTTAAAATATTACAGTTTATAGAATGCAGTGATTCATATTTATACAAGTAATACTTAAAGCTATACAAACTAGAGACGTCGAAATCACATGTGCAACATCTTGACAACAAACAGGAGCAGCTGATGGTGTCCAGGGGCAACATCAAGGGGACTGAAGCATTCTGGGTAGCAGCTGAGAGGGTAGGCAGTGATTGGCTACTATGCTTCGCTGGTGTATTGCCAGGGCCACAACTAAAGATAAAATCTCTACAACTGTTGGAAGTGCATTGAAGGAGCCTTTAAAGTGTTAAACCTGATAATATGATAATGTAGCTGCTCCATGCTATTACAAAGATGCTAGAGGAATAATAATAACAATGACACCATTCTCTTTGGACATGCTCCATCCTTTAGTGTCTTCTCAAACCATCTCATGTACTCCAAGACTATCTCAGTGTTTTAACTGGAAATTACATTCCACTACGTTTCCCTTATTCACAGAAAATTAACTAACACCCTAAAAACAACTCAGGGGTTGTCTCATAAAACAGAAAACAACAATTGATCAATAAATCATAAACTAAACAAAAGATGACTAGCTCAGTCATGCTCTAGATAAACTTAACAAAAGATGACTAGCTGAGTCATGCTCTAGATAAACTTAACAAAAGATGACTAGCTGAGTCATGCTCTAGATAAACTTAACAAAAGATGACTAGCTGAGTCATGCTCTAGATACACTTAACAAAAGATGACTAGCTGAGTCATGCTTTGGATAAACTTAACAAAAGATCATTGATTCATGCTCTGGATTAATTTAACAAAAGATGACTAGCTGAGTCATGCTCTGGATTAACTAAACAAAAGATGACTAGCTGAGTCATGCTCCAGGTAAACAAGACTAAAGATCACTAGCTGAGTCATGCTCTTGACCAATAGACCTTGCAATCAGTCGTAAATTTACAGCAGAGAGTTCTGCTCTGTCACTCTGTGCTTGGTTTCATTCTGATTTGATTGGATCAGCTTGGTTTTATTCTGATTTGATTGGATCAGCTTGGTTCTAGTGAGATCTATTTAGTTCAGCTCTGCTCAGTTCTGATTTTATCAGCTTGGTTCGATTCTGATTTGATTTGATCAGCTCTGCTCAATTCTGATTTGATCAGCTTGGTTCTAGTGTGATCTATTTAGTTCTGCTCTGCTCTTATTTCTTCTATTGTTAATCTTTGATTTGGTCACAGTTTTTTATTTACTTAACAGTAGAGGTGTAAGAAAAAAAATCGATTCACTTGAGTATCATGAAAATTGTGTTTATATATCAAGATATATTGAATCGTCACCCCTGTATCGTGATACTATCCTATCGCTCGATTCTTGCCAATACACAGCCCTTTTTGATAGTAGTCTCTGTTCTATTGTTCTGGTCTGGGTCTGGTTCTGTTCTTGTCATGATAAAAGCCTCTTTGCAGCGTTAACAAAGTTACAACACTATCCAGTCTGCCAGTGTCCAATCAGAAGTATTATAACCAATCAAAACACTAAGGGATAATAAAAATGCTTCTAAAGGTAAACATGGCATGCCCAACGCTGTCATAGAAGTCTGAAGCTAGAGCAGAGAAGAGACTGTCTACTGACAGAGAGAAACAACTACCGTCTAGTTATGTATTACGGTAGCAAGCTGCATGCTGCTTTATCACGGTAACTTAGATAAAGGACTGTGGTTAGAAGACAAACTAGTTATCTAAAGACAGACTACAGATTACTAGTTACAGTAACTAGTTAACTAAAGACAGACTATAGATTACTAGTTACAGTAACTAGTTAACTAAAGACAGACTATAGATTACTAGTTACAGTAACTAGTCAACTAAAGACGGACTATAGATTACTAGGTACACGACCTTACATGTAACAAAAGATGACTAGTTACAGTAAGTATTATGTAACTAAAGACAGACTACAGATTACTAGTTACAGTAACTAGTCAACTAAAGAGGGACTATAGATTACTAGGTACAGGACCTTACATGTAACAAAAGACAGACTATAGATGACTGGTTACAGTAAGTTCTATGTAACTAAAGACAGACTACAGATTACTAGTTACAGTAACTAGTTAACTGAACACAGTGCCTAACGGCATACTTGTCTGAGTGTCAGTAAACGAGAACAGACATCAAAGCAATAAAACTTTAGCGGCAATAAAATGTCAACAAGAAATGAGGTGAGTTTGTGGAGCTCTTAACATGTGGCTTGATGGACTCAGAATAAAGGCGAGTTTGTGGAACGCTAACTAAGGGAAATAAAGGAGTTTATGGAATGCTAACTAAGGGAAATAAAGGAGTTTGTGGAATGCTAACTAAGGGAAATAAAGGTTTATGGAATGCTAACTAAAGGGGAAATAAAGGAGTTTATGGAATGCTAACTAAGGGAAATAAAGGAGTTTATGGAATGCTAACTAAGGGAAATAAAGGAGTTTATGGAATGCTAACTAGGGGAAATAAAGGAGTTTAGGGAATGCTAACTAAGGGAAATAAAGGAGTTTAGGGAATGCTAACTAGGGGAAATAAAGGAAGGAGTTTAGGGAATGCTAACTCCTGGGGAAATAAAGGAGTTTAGGGAATGCTAACTCCTGGGGAAATAAAGGAGTTTATGGAATGCTAACTAAGGGAAATAAAGGAGTTTAGGGAATGCTAACTAAGGGAAATAAAGGAGTTTAGGGAATGCTAACTAAGGGAAATAAAGGAGTTTAGGGAATGCTAACTCCTGGGGAAATAAAGGAGTTTATGGAATGCTAACTAAGGGAAATAAAGGAGTTTAGGGAATGCTAACTCCTGGGGAAATAAAGGAGCTATGGAATGCTAACTAGGGAAATAAAGGAGTTTATGGAATGCTAACTCCTGGGGAAATAAAGGAGTTTAGGGAATGCTAACTAAGGGAAATAAATGAGTTTAGGGAATGCTAACTAAGGGAAATAAAGGAGTTTATGGAATGCTAACTCCTGGGGAAATAAAGGAGTTTAGGGAATGCTAACTAAGGGAAATAAAGGAGTTTATGGAATGCTAACTCCTGGGGAAATAAAGGAGTTTAGGGAATGCTAACTAGGGGAAATAAAGGAGTTTAGGGAATGCTAACTAAGGGAAATAAAGGAGTTTAGGGAATGCTAACTCCTGGGGAAATAAAGGAGTTTAGGGAATGCTAACTAACTCCTGGGGAAATAAAGGAGTTTAGGGAATGCTAACTAAGGGAAATAAAGGAGTTTAGGGAATGCTAACTCCTGGGGAAATAAAGGAGTTTAGGGAATGCTAACT